>JAUELF010286639.1:0-10209 GCA_031471495.1 Clinocardium nuttallii | reverse complement strand
TGAGCGTTCACACTTTTTCATATTTAACAGTATATAATCCTCACATTTAAACTGCGACTTAAATATGCGATATGTTTTTAGTTTAGATATATGTGTAATATCCGTTTCCCACACATTGGCATAGTAGTCTTCAATTCTGCATTTAGAATATGTTAAACTTATGATAGTTCTAATGTGGAAGCTTTCATATGTGTAGGTCCACTTGGGGATCCTCGCAGTCGAGTCTGGCTCTTCACTGTTCGATTTCAAGTCAAAGAACCATTCAAGAAGATATAGACATACATACTTGTATTGAACTTACACAGTAAAATCAACCATATTCTACATAAATAGATACATTGAATATGTATAAATAATTCGTAACACACGACACCGCTTGTTCGATATATTAACGCCGACGTGACGCCTTTATTCACGGAGCCGAATGCGCTGATGTTACGAGCGGCGCGCAGTCTGATTTATTAAATTATCATTGCATTTGTAACAATTAAACTTTATAACATTTAGTGGATTTCGTTGTATATGTTTCATTTTCATGCCAGTGTCATACATATGCCATTCACGGAATGATTGAGAGGGCCAAACTTAAGCTTATTGATGTCAAAGTTGACGGATTGTGTGATTCATCGACTTCAGATTGGATATATTACAGTAATAAATTATAAGCATTGTATTACATTTCGATTTACATGTTCTAGGAACATGCCAGTGTGACACATTTTATCACGGAACAAGCTGTGCCATTGACGAGAGGGACCAGTTGGCGATCAGTGATGTTACGGGCGGTGGGGTGTGTGATTTGTTGACTTCAGATTGCACTTGTTACAGTATACTGACAAGTGACCTGATCCAACCATTTATCTTCAAATACAGTACATCTCATGTAATTATAAGCTTTATTAATTGTTTCATTACTATAATAGGGTTTTTTTATAATCTAATATAATATTCATATTTATTTATCTATTGGGATTTTAGTTTATGCCAAAATGGCACCACCACCGCCGCTTCTTGGGATTGAACCCCGGACACCCGACGCAAACCACTCTGCCATCGCGGATTCCTATATAAGACAGTGGACTCATTATAACTCGCATACAATTCGTCGAGTTCACATCGATTAATAATAACAATTTATGTCATTACATTGGCTTCACAATTTTATCATTTCGCGAATGCTAAAGCCAGGATTGAACTTTTGAAGCTGATGGTCACGAAAAAATTGTATTGTTAACATCTTTGTAACAAATAAATTGTCTGTTTGTTCATGTTTTGCTGGATTCTTTGCCGTTTTAGTTCAGCTACTAGAACATAACATACATGTTCACGTAACCCACAGTGCACCCCATGAACCGCATGATTGTAAGCTACATTATATATATGATGCCTACTAAGCTTCCTCATAATTGTCAATATCATGAAGTGAAATATTGAATTTTACAACCTCGATCGAAGCTGGGTATTTTTTATTTACAACAGGGGTTCATCGAGGGTTGATAGAATACTTTGATTAATAAGAAAATTATATAAAATATACTAAAATGCAATACAATAGTTAAATGGAAAGGTGTTTATCATTCATTTAGCTAACTATAGACGGGAATTACAATTTCACGGAAACAGTGACTGGTTCTGGAGAATATCTGAGTATATTTGAGGGAATTATTTGTTTAACAACACCATCTAGTACCAACAATTTCGTTACCCACTACAATATATCCATTAGTAATGATGGTAGTACTTTTTCACAACCTGTAGAGATGCATGTCTATGATTCAACCTGTCAGCAGTATATCCTGGATGGAAATGGAATGACTACATTTTCCCTGAAGGTTTGTACATTGGTGTGATAGATTGACTTCTTGGCTGAAAGGGTATTACCCATAAAGAACAAAAATGCATCTAGCGACTTTAAAAACGTAAAGGCCAACGTATGAATATTTATATAAATTTAATAATGAATAATGAATTCAGTTAAAACTATTGTAGTGCTATTCTTCTACTGCATATGCCTTAATATGTGTATGCCTGTGGTAAAGGATTATCACCATGACAAGAGTTTCCGTTTCCCTACCAACCAATTGGCTTCTATACTGCCCACAACAGTACTCAACATGCAGGCAAGCTGACATCCGAAGCTTAATGACATATTTACCTTTATCTAAAGTGTG
The DNA here is from genome assembly GCA_031471495.1 of Clinocardium nuttallii. Lineage (NCBI taxonomy): Eukaryota > Metazoa > Mollusca > Bivalvia > Cardiida > Cardiidae > Clinocardium > Clinocardium nuttallii. The sequence goes on along the minus strand of JAUELF010286639.1, from coordinate 8,038 downwards.
AATAGCCAGGTCGGCAATTGAATGTTGACGACCTGAATCGTGTGCTAGACCATATAATCTTGTTTTCTATCCTTTATGCTTTTATCACATCAAGTATTTTGAAATTCCTAATCATCAAAGCTTCTACGCAAGCTTGCTCCCTCAAATTGTCTGTGCGGTTTCGTTGTCATTGGTAGTTTAGACGTATACTACCCACATGAAACTCGTGGAAATATGATTTGTTTATTATTATTATTATTATTATTATTATTATTATACCACATTTATATAGCACTCTTATCATTTTGTTTAGTACAAACGGAAAATAAAGTCAAATATTAGAAATAATATTTCTTTAATTTGATTGATTGGTTGGGGTTTAACGCCATTTTTAACAATTTCTTAGTCATGTCATTGCGGCCAGTTCACCTACTCCTGTGTTTCCTGGTTTTCGCACACAAGTACTCAACACAACAATCTTCCCAAGCAACTGGCTGCTTTTCCACACAGACTAAGCCCATTGGTAAAATGCATCTCCTGAGTTTATTATTACAACAAGTTTTTCAATAAACGTAGGCTGTGCCAAAGGAGCATGTTCTGATTTTATTACAACCGTTGTATTTTTTTAACGTGCGATGGGTTCTTTTAACATCAACAGTGCAACTCTTGAATTGTTCATTACATTACGTATATCTGAAGACTTAAGATATATTGATGAAACATGTCCTGTATTTATTAAATCAAGGCGCATGTATGTAAACGTAAAATGTGTACAACTATATCCAAGGCGAAGTTCTGAATTGCTCATTATAATTAATATTTCTGAAAACATAAGGTGTGTACTACCATATCAACATTTAAGTACCGAATTGCATATTACAATGGATAAGGGTACTGCTAAATCAACTGTTCATATCCTGAATTGATTTATTATAAATAGTATTTATGTAGAAGACGACAGACTACTTCCATAGTAGCGATACGTGTCCTATAGTGTTAAAACATTGCGTTTTCCTTTAATGTAGGCTAGGTACTGCAATATCAACGGTACATGTTACGCCGAGGGTGACACAGATATGGACAACAACTGCAACATGTGTCAGACATCAGCTGTCAACACAGCTTGGACTTCAGGTAAACTACACGACACGCAACCTTTGACCATTGTACAAAGAATATGTTATGACGACGTACATGGAAATGGATAATTTTGTCTTTCTCTTCATATGTATATTAATAAAGGAAGTATACGATTGACTAAAATACATATTAATAAAATGGTTCTAAATAAAGGTTTCGAAAACAAATGACGCCAGGAGCAGAATCGTGTCTTGCCAATACGTGGTACTAAATCGGGTTTTCATCTCCCTATGAAACAGAGACTTTAAACATTCAATTGAAATAAATCTGATAAATGGTCACCCAAGTAATAAGTCTACGAAATGAATTTGAAAAACAGCGGACATAGGGCGATCCCAATTTCTCTGAACCCGAAAGTGTTCAGTCCAGCTAATCATAGAAAGACTTATTGAAGTAATTAAATTTCTGAATTTGTAATAAAACATTTATGATTCAAGTGAAACTTTCGACAAATGTCTTTAAAGTATAGCAATCGGCTCTTTCGAGAACGTATTTCGTCCGGAGACAATCGTTTTGCTCCATAAGAAACGGTATTAGAGGGAGTAGATCAATTAGGCAAAATAGCTACAAGCGATTTAAGATGAGTCCCATTTGTTGTTACAAAGATTCCAACGTCATGGGTTAAAATATATTTTTAGAAAGTCTTGTACTATGCACTACTACACGTCTGTTCATGTCTGATTGTCAATGTTTATGGGTAATGGAGAATTCCTACATCGAACGTTTCATAGCTTTATTAGCATGCTTAGTACCCCAGTAAAAACCAATGGATATTTGTATTGCTAAGATGTTTAATGAATTGTACTAAATCTTTCATATTTTATTATCATACTAACAGTTTGTCAAAAACCAGATGATGAAGATGCAACACCTCCGTATGGCATTATTGGCGGCGTTGTGGGTGGAGTAGTAGCAGTTTGCATAGGTGTGATAGCAGCAGTGATTTGCATCATGATGAAAGCCAAACAAAATGAAAGGTATGTACAACATAAATAATTCTGTGTATTGTTTATACACTGTTGATAACCTTTTTAACTTACTTAAAAAGGGCAAAGGGTTGACTACTGTTAAATAGATATAGTTGTCCCATACACGCCGTTGATTTGGATTTACAAATCTGTAAAGCAGTACGGTCACAATATACAAAATAAATAATTTCTTTGTTTCATTTTATATTAACCATTTTCAACCCTCAGTTGTCACACTTTCTAAGCGTTTCTGACGTACAGTAGCACACCCTTTATCATTGACAGGAGCTGCATATAAGCTTTGAAATAATCTAAATAAAATTTGGGTCATGCACTATGCAAGTAAAAATTCACGCGGCGAAAATGGTTACCGTATTTGGGACGAAACTGGTTTCTGACATTCCTTTACTTTCCCTTTCAAGGTCAAAATTCTCAAATTATTTATGTCCAGTGCATCCTTTTCAAATCTAAACTCAATGTCTTATATGCAATGCATTCTGGTGAATGTAGACTCCCATTGCTACGTAGACACAGGTTTTTCAGATTCAAATATTGAAACTGCTGCCAATATTGCTAATAGGGACAACAAAAGTAAGACATAAATAGTACAAAACTATTTTGGGAGTAAATGTAAAGAAATAAGTCAATAGAAAGTCATGAATATGTACACAATTAGGCTTACTAGGTATGTCTTACTAGTAAAAATAAAGAGAAACAGATCAATATTTAGATGTTTATTGTACTGGAAAGTAACATTTTTGCTATTAATTTATCCCAGAGTTCAGCACCTTTAAAGGCGTCAAGCTTTAGATCTTGGTATCCCTCAAACACATTTTGACAAGATTGTATTGCTTCGTTTGAAACACTATCGCCTGTCTAATTTGAAAATGTTTGCAGTGTTTACATGCCGCATCCCATTTCGTTTGGAATAATATGAGCCTTATTAAGTTAGTTTTGTTAAACCTGAATACCTGAATCAGCCTGATCTGGTCGCACATACACGATATCTAATTTTCGAGCGACTGGACAATGCTGCTATCGCGTCGCTGTAAAGATTATATTGAATAGTTTAAAGCTAGCACTTCCCGGGGTAAGAACAATTCGTTGGACGCATCAGTCATTCATGAATAATTGAGTCCGCAGAAATGGTGAATACTTGGGTTTTTGAGTATGTCTGTTTCACTTTCAAATATCCGGTACTACTGGATAAGCACCCTTAACGTTATTATTACACATATGGACAAATACCTACGTGTACCAGCGCAACGAAATGAAAACTGATTAACAAATGGTTCATGCAGCCTTCTATGACTAATTAGCATATAATGCATACCAGATTAAGACCAGAATGCGTCGTATTTGTCACAAATATCTTACGGTTGGTTTTTGTAGAGAAATGCTGTATACAGCTGATATATAGTGTTAGTCTTCCGGCAATTACATGAATATAGTAATCAGTATGATAAATGCCTTTCAGAATGTTGCAATCTCCATTGAACATCCCGCATTTCTACTACGTCATTGGCTGTTTACACATGTTATGGACACAATCCAATATGACTTTATTTATATATATACACTTTGGCATTATAGGCCGTAAGCCTATACAAAACAAATGTTCTGTATTCGGTTTCTTTTACACTCTTTTGTAATCAATAAATATGACATTAACATTTTTCAAACATTATTTTTTTACTACAGCAATGTACAAACTAGAGATGTCAACAGCTCTAATAACCCTGGATATGACAGCCCCAATAACTCTGGATATGCCAGCTTAAAGCTTGGCGACAGGTACACAGTATTTAACACGGCACTGTATAAGTGATACCCTTAATATTTAACATATAAAGGTATGAGTGATGACCTTCATATTTAACAAAGTATGAGTAATACCATTAATATTTAATATAGAAATGTATGAGTGATACCCTTAATATTTAAAGTAATCCACTGTGGTCGAGTGGTTAGCGTCGGGGATTTCGAAACAGGGTGTCCCTGGTTCAATCCCCAGTCGCCGCAATTCGGTCTTGGTGGAGTGCCCTTGGGCAAGGCACATTTTCTAGCCTTTTACTGGTTTGTTTACCCGGGGATCATGAATAATCAGATTTAATTGCGCCATAAATGACCTTAGCTGTCGATGCGCCATAAAACAATATACATTCATTCATTCTTAATATTTAAAATATAAACGTATGAGTGATACCTTTAATATTTAACATAGAAATGAAGAAGCGATACCCTTACTTTTTTTAATATAGAAATGTATGAGTGATACCCTTCATATTTACGATAGAATCGCTCTTAGATTCTATGGTAAATATGTAGGTTATCACTTACACATTTCTATATTAAAAAGTAGGGTTATCACTTCAAAGGGGTGCCTTGTTATGACATATTATTTAATATAACGGATGACCTATCACTTCCTTAAGCTGTATCAATATAAATAAAATAATGGGCTTAGTTTGGTAGGATTTTTGGGATAAGAGAGCCCTGAAATCAGTCTGAAATGTTGCTTGTGAGAAAGTATTAAAGTGTGACGAAATCATTGAGTTTTCAATGGTGGATGGTGACTACAGAAAACCATTGGACCGGAGGTAATAGCCTCACTGATAAGCTCAATTAAACAAAAAGGAATTACTTATACAGTTTAAAATTAAATATTTGTCATTTATAAAATCCAACGTATGATTAGACACTAATGCAAATGAAAGTTAGTTTAAAAAACCGAACTGTCACCTGAATCATATAAAGAAGGGGCTAGTCTGACCAAAGTTCCTTTGATAAAATTCATCCTCGAAAAAAAGACAATATGTACAAAGAAAAGAACTACGTCGTTTAGGAATATCAAAACAGGTTTTGAAACAAATTATTAGACATCTGGCTCCATTTCTGCAGTCCTAACAAAATGTTTCTTTCTTAAATAACACAATCAATGAGAACAAGTAGTGTCTCTCCAAGAACATTGCAAAAGGGACAGTATGAATCAACTATACACTGAGTATATCCTAAATGTAAATCTGAATCATTCTGAATCAAATCCAGTTAACTATCCCCCGGTTATGACATTATGTTGTGCATTACAGTAGATCGTATCGCCCAAGGGACTCGAAGAAGGGTAAAGTGAATGACAAGTATGGCATCGTGAAAAAGATATTTAATAAATGTCAAAGAACTGTTGTGGGTCATAAACTGACCCACTTAGTCAATAATTAAAAGAACATTTACTTCCCTTTCTGGGCGGACAACAATCCCGTCTACTGTAAGGTGTTTGTTGTAAATGTCATTGGTTCCCACTACAATGATTAAAATGTCCGACGCCAAGTCTGAAACAGTTTTCTCCTCAAAGTGTATATTGTGGCTGCATGCCTTAATTATATTTGACCAATGGTTCCTCTCTGATGAATTGTCATAAACGAGAAAAAAGGGTGTCAAAATAGATGAACCTTCGTGGGCGCAGACATATTTGATTACGTAAACGTAATAATCGTTTTACTGACTATGTAAATTGGACTGCCTCAGATTTAATTTGACAGAAAACATTAAAATTATATGGGGAAAAAATCAATGTAATAAAAAAAATGCACAAGGAAATGTTAAGATAATCTCCCTTTATGGGCTAACTTTAAATGTGTGTGTTGCTTATGAAGATGTAGTTAAAAGCCGAGTTCAAACTTTTAAAAGTAGATTGACAGGAATTCATTGAAACTCACTACAATTCCTAAACAGTTACCTATATGTGTCGTTATTGACTCAAGTGTAAACGTTCAATCACTTAACTACATTCATTACCTGTTTCTATGTTTTATAATACAGTATCAATTCTAGTAATTAACTGTTTTATCACGGAGAGAGAGTGATCACAATTATATTATCGCTCCCACTGTGGCAATCAAAAAGATGAATTCTCGTTATTAAGACACGTTCAACTTTTATTAGATTATAACATAAAGTATAAACAATTGATTAACGTTTTCCGTGGCGCTTCCTGATTAAATAACCAGTACTACCTGTTTTATTTATTCTGACACAGATACATCTGTTCTTACCGAGAGAAGTTATTAATAACGTTATTTAAGTTGTCGGTATGACACCTACTCCAAACACAGAACCATTGAACAAGCCATTGGACATTCCTCTATTCTACTAAGCATATAACCGTGTGCGCATATTATCGACACAACCAAGTGTGATAAATACATACTATGTTGTATGATGGGCATGGGGCCCTTATTTATGAAATACATACTATGTTTTGTAGACTATTATGTATTAAGTAAATATAAATTAACAGTTTCTAACATGTATGTATTACTACAGCAATGCTCGACTTAAACCTGGGGACCATACATATGAGACACTTGACTCGACCACATCTGAGAGGATCGCCGACTTGTTTACAGTCAGCAATACTGCATATGACAAGATACAACCACAATTTAACAGGGCAATGTATGACCTTTAATATTTATAATGACAATGTATAAGTGAAACTCATTATATTTATCATGACAATGTATAGGTGATACCCGTTATATGTATTATGACAATGTATCAGGGATACCCGTTATCTTTATTATGACAATGTATCAGTGATACCCGTTATCTTTATTATGACAATGTATCAGTGATACCCATTATACGTATTACGACAATGTATAAGTCATACCCGTTATATTTATTATGACAATGTATAAGTGATACCCATTATATGTTTTACGACAATGTATAAGTCATACCCGTTATATTTATTATGACAATGTATAAGTGATACCCATTATATGTATTACGACAATGTATAAGTGATACCCGTTATATTTATTATGACAATGTATAAGTGATACCCCAATGTATAAGTCATACCCGTTATATTTATTATGACAATGTATGAGTGAAACCCGTTATATTTATTATGACAATGTATCATGGATACCCGTTATATGTATTACGACAATGTATAAGTCATACCCGTTATATTTATTATGACAATGTATCAGGGATACCCGTTATATGTATTATGACAATGTATCAGGGATACCCGTTATATGTATTATGACAATGGATCAGGGATACCCGTTATATTTATTATGACAATGAATCAGGTATACCCATTATATGTATTATGACAATGGATCAGGGATACCCGTTATATTTATTATGACAATGTATCAGTGATACCCGTTATATTTATAATGACAATGTATGCGTGATTCCCGTTATATGTATTATGACAATGTTTAAGCGATACCCGTTATATTTATTATGACAATGTATCAGTGATACCCGTTATATTTATAATGACAATGTATCAGTGATACCCGTTATATTTATAATGACAATGTATGCGTGATTCCCGTTATATTTATTATGACAATGTATAAGTGATACCCGTTATATTTATTATGACAATGTATAAGTGATACCCGTTATATTTATTATGACAATGGATCAGTGAAACCCGTTATATTTATTATGACAATGTATCAGTGATACCCCTTAATATTTATTATGACAATGTATTAGTGATTCCCGTTATATTTATTATGACAATGCATTAGTGATACCCGTTATATGTATTATGACAATGTATAAGTGATTCCCGTTATATGTATTATGACAATGTATAAGTGATTCCCTTTATATTTATTATGACAATGTATAAGTGAAACCCGTTATATGTATTATGACGATGGATCAGTGATACCCGTTATATTTATTATGACAATGTATAAGTGATACCCGTTATATGTATTATGACAATATATAAGAGAAACCCGTTATATTTATTATGACAATGTATCAGTGATTCCCGTTATATTTATTATGACAATGTATAAGTGATTCCCGTTGTATATATTATAACAATGTATAAGTGATACCCGTTATATGTATTATGACAATGGATCAGTGATACCCGTTATATGTATTATGACAATGGATCAGTGATA
>JAUELF010286628.1:0-10209 GCA_031471495.1 Clinocardium nuttallii | reverse complement strand
AATGCAATTTCTGTTGACCATTATTATTTGCTTTTAAACTTCCTTCGATAATGCAATTTCTGTTGACCATTATTATTTGCTTTTAAACTTCCTTCGATAATGCAATTTCTGTTGACCATTATTATTGCTTTTAAACTTCCTTCGATAATTAAACTTCCATTTATAGAGATTTTCAATATTTTCTGCCAGTTGTTTTCAAAGTCATCTGCTGCAGATTAATCGTATGAGGGAAAGGGTTAACCCAACAAAATTGATATCATTTTGTGTTAAAAACATTGTTTGAAAAGGAGAACATTTTCATGATGAGAAATGATATTTTCCCCAAACAATGTGTTCATCCTTTGTCTGCTGAAGGTACATAATCATCTGTTTCAGGGAACACAAAATCTGGAGGGTTTTAACCCTTCCCCACTAAAACAGACACCTTAACACTGCAGACACATTTTAAAAACATTGTAGCTAAAGGAGAAATTGCTCAAAACAAGCAATTGCTTCCTTGGTCACACTATTTTACCCTTTCCCTCATACAAAAATTCTGCAGCAGACGAATTTTGAACATATTTTGTCAAAACAAAGAAAATCTCTTTAATTGAATGGATAACCTATGACTAAAAGAAATGGAAATCATAGTGGCAAAAGGAGAAATTGCCGCTGCAGAGGCGTCAGAAAGTGTCTGTATGAGGGAAAGGGTTAAGCAAATAAACTTTCAATCATAACAATATTTTTGTCTCGAATATATCAAAGTCGTCTGCTTCAGATTTGTTGTATGTGGGAAAGGGTTTAATTATATTGTGAAATATGAGAGGTACACAACAGACTTGTTATTCTGACCATTAAAATGCTGATACCAGATCAAAAGCTTCTGTTTCAATTAAATTTCAATTAACACAACATGGTCAGGGGACCCTATCTAACATGACATCTGATGTTTGTCATTGTCCCCTTTTTGACAGTGACAACAAAATGGCTTGCAGCTAAGTGTGCAATAATTTTAGAAATGCAAATATTTTATATTTCATCCAAACAAAGGATGTATTCAATATTCCATTATGAAAATTATCAAACAAATATGGATTTTGGTAATGAAAAGTTTTCTGTCAACAGGGTTTTGAAATTCTCCATTGTTTGAAAATTCACATGACAGGGAAAGTAACCATAGGTGTTCCATTGATTGATTTCACATAATCATTTTATTTAAGCATTTTGTATTTGATATTTAGATTTTAACCCTTAGACACAATTGCAGCAAATGAAAATAATTTCAAAAGCTGTCTGCTGCAAAGGCATCAAATGTAATCAGGGTAAGTTTAACTATTTCTCAAAATACAAATTAGGAGGAGAGCCAAATTCTGCAGCCGACGACGTTAAACATATTTTGTCAAAACATAGGAAATCTCTATAATTGAATGGATAACCTACTAAAAGTGGAAAACATTGTGGCAAAAGGAGAAATTGCACATTTTGTGTAATTTCTTCTTTTGTCACTATGTTTTCATTAAGCCGTCAGCTGCAAAGGTGTCAAAAGGCGTCTTTATGAGGGAAAGGGTTAAGAACCCTATTCACATCTGAATTCTAGTGTGAAAATCTGCTCAACTTTTTAAAACATGAAAAAGACATATATTCCAGATAATCAATCGATTTGGGTTCAGGGACTAATTGGGAGAATTATCACCTGTCTAAACCAGATGACAATATGGTACTGTACCTTGTTGTCTGCATCCGTAACCAAACTATTTAAGCCATGTGAAAAAGGGTCCTCAAAATTTCTATTTTATCCTTACTAACATACAGAAGCTTTCTGACGCCTCTGCAGCAGACGACTTTTGATTTAGACACTTGGCAAATGGAGAAATTGCTAAATTAAATATAATGAGCAATTTCTCCTTTTGCCACAATGTTTTCAAATTTATTCAATTGTTTTACTTTCTTTTTATGGAGATACACTAATATTTTTCCATAGATGTTTTCAAAGTTGCTTGCTGAGGATTTGTTGTATGTGGGAAAAGGGTTAATCCTTTCCCAATTCCAAGAAACCTGCAGCAGACAACTTTGAAACCATCTAGGCAAAAATATGAACAAAATCGCTATAAAGTCTGCATATTCAGACTCATCTGAGTCATAACTGTTTGCTTAACGGCTGCCTTTCCAGCTTGACATATTGGCTGCAGACGGCTTTTGAAAACATTGGTGCAAAAAAAGAATGGCGAGCAATTTCTCCTTTTGCAATAATTACAATGCCTTCAACTCCATATTGTATTTTAATGGAGATACTTTCTTTTAATCCCCCTAGATATTTTAAAAGTCAACTGCTGCATTTCCTTATTGAAAATCAAGAACGTTTTTTCCCTGACAAAGTTCTACAAACATTAGGGCTCTACTATGTGGGGGACTATTGGAATTTTGGTGTAATCTGACATCAGCAGCCTTTGTGTTAAATCACCATTGACAAATGGAATTGTGATGTGAAATCTCATCAGTACCCCACTGTCAATTGACAGTTATTTTGTTACTATGTGAATTTTGTAGTGCATTGATTATCAGTGCAGAGAACTGTCTCACCTTTTTTTGGTGTGCAAAATTTAAAATTTTGATTATAATTTTTTTTTTTTTGTCCCGAGTGTATAAAATACCCTGAACAGATAGGACTGTGAATTTAATACGAAAAGCGGGTAATTACAAACTCTTACAGACTTCTTTGGAAATAAAAGTGTAATAAAAATGGTTATGAATGAAACTGATAGCCGTTTCCACTGGACACTATGGACAGCTGATATTCAATTTTAAAGTCACAAGCTTATCATGTTAATAGATTTGACCAACAATGGAGTTTAAATTTACCAGGAAATTATTTTAATAGAGAGCCTTGATAATTTGTTTTTGTATAAAGAGCATTGTTGTGTGTAGACAATAAGTTCTGTTCAGTGAATGTTTTATAGGATATTTTGATGTTTGACAGTAAGAGTAACTGAAAAGTTGAAAGAACTAATGTGAAATATAGTCATATGACTTTTGTTATCACAATGGAGAAACAAATCCGGATGATGTTGTGCTTTGTTCATGGTGAAACTAGAATAGGTAACTTAAATCTGTTATTATTCTATATGCAAAAATGACTAGAATTGATTTGTTGTTTGCTTCTAAATATTATCATAGATTTCAGAGCAATTTTTTTTAAGTTTAACCTTTTCCCACATACAACAAGACAAACAAATCACATGACATTATTAAAGAGAAAATGTGAGAAAAGGCAAATATTATTTGAAGGTGACAATTGAATTTTAGTAATGTTAGATCTTTCCTTTAATTAAGGTATCTTTAATAAACTTAGCAAATTGTTGCATGTTACTCAGAATGTTTTTACGTTTGAGCAACTCAAAAAACATGGTCAGCCTTATATAATAATTGTACTTTAGGGGATATATTTTCTGTGTAAATTGTTATAAAATAAGCATAAACATATAAAACCAAAATATTGGTATTAAAACACAAACAATAACATAAATTTCAATCTGTCCTATTCCTCACATACCATCCCTTTGAAATAAAAAATTGAGATATAAGGGCGTAATTAAATGAGAGAGACATGATCAAGATATTCTTTGTACTCAAACTTCAGTTTAAATTTGTTATCCTCTTCCAGAGAAGGACTTTGCAGCACACTGTAACCGTACCATTCCTGGCATCGATGACACAACCTTGTTTAAATACATGTACATTATTAGATCACCACATCCATTGGTTGAAAATATATTGGCTTGGTGTCATCACAAAAGGGGCAAAATGACAAAACGGAATAATTACATTTTTATGGAAGTTTTTATCTGATTTCAACATAAGTTTTCTTTTAGTGAATCTCTACATTACTTGGTTCAGCCATCTTCATTGGTTGAAAAAGATAGCCGCAGATGTCAATGTCACCAGAAAAGGGTTAACTCATTCCCTCATACGACAATTCTGCAGCAGACAACTTTGATCATATGTTGACAAAACATAGAAAATCTCTAAAAAGCTGTCTGCTGCAGAGGCGTGAGAAAGCGTCTATATGAGGGAAAGGGTTAAATGAACTTTTAGCTTCAAATGGCATTAATTCTCCGCTTTATCCTCTGGACCAATTTCAACCAGTCTTCACAGGAATGTTCCTTTGATGAGACCATCAAATTGTTTTCAAAAGATTTCATGCCTAAATATTACAAATGTCATTTACTGATAAGATGTTTCATTTTCAAGTGTCTACTCCTTGCAGTTTCATTCCTACTCTTGATCTAATTCTACTGAGATTAGCAGTTACAATTATAAGATGCATAATAATTGCTTCTCAACAGTTAAGCACTGAGATGATCGATTAAGGGCAATCTTGGTTCTCTTGCTTTTAATTTGTAAGTGTGTCAATTTTTTGGATACAGTAACAGCCATTAACCCTTTCCCTGATCTAGATGCTTTTTGAATACTCTGCAGCAGATGACATTTTGAAAACATTGTGACATTGAAGGAGAAATTGCTCAAAACCTCGCCACAATGTTTCAACACTGTTTTAGTAATCATAACCTCTTTGTTTGTGGTAGAGGCTTATCCCTTTCCAACTTGCAGACCCATATGCAGCAGACTGCATTCGGAAATATTTGTGGCAAAAGAAGAAATTGTTCAAAATAAGCAATTTGCTCTTTAGCAAAAATAGAGCAGCAATAGCCTAGATGTTTTCAAAGTTGTCTGCTGTAGATCTGTCACATCAGGTAAAGATTTTAACCTTGGTAAGATTTAAGGTAGATAAAGGGTCTTGATAACATTTTGTCTATGAGAAATGATATTGTTTACTTTGGGGGCTGTACTTTCTCTCTAAGTTTCTATTACCCATAAAAGAGCAGATGTATTTAGGGGATTATTAAAATGAAATCAGGAAATGATCTGTAAAATTTGGGGTAAATAGGGGTCAGGAAACCCACAAAAACCCAGCCCTTCATTTCAAGATGTTAAACCTTTCAAAAGCGAATGACAAAAAATCCCCATTAACTTAATTTCGATTTGTAGTTTCATTCCTGGTAGATTTTCAAAGCAACAGTACTTAAAGAGTTCTTTTTGGGGGATGGGGGATATTATATCATTTGCTGAATGATTTGAAAAACAACAACTAATAACGAGCTCAGTTGACCATAAGGGATTTTAGGGGTTGAACTATTGGAAGGGAATCCAACATGTGCCAATCCTGGGATACTAAAAGGCACATAAAAATAGAAAATAAGGACTTCTCCCACAAAAGGAATGGATTTCAGTTCACAGCAGCTATGTTTTTATGTTAACAAATAATGTGAATGAACACTGATCTCTGATTGGCTGAAAATCAGGATGAACAAGTGAGGCTGACAGCCGGTACACAGTCTAAATTGATTGCATTAACCACTGCAAGACCGCAAACCAGTCAAGGGGCCTTAATAGGTTTCTGATGATCATTGCAATGATTCTGACCATTGATTTTCCTTTACCCTTTCCAACTTGCAGACAAATATCCAGTTGTCAACTTTCGAAGACATTGCGGCAACAGGAGCAAAGATTTCCTTTAGCCACAATGTTTTCAACTCTAATCAATGATTATACCATCAAATTAGGAGATTTTCTACATTTATTCTCTAATATATGTTAAAAGTTGTCTGCTGCAGACGTTTTGTATGTGGGAAAGGGTTTAAAAGGTTTTTTCTTGACTCTTTCAAAACTTTCAAATGTCCAATGTACTCGTACAAATTTGTTATTACACTTACAGAACAGAACAAGAAAAGACTGTACTGAGATAACATGGAAAAGTACAGTAGCTATTAAAGATCCTGGTCATTAATGTCTCATTAGGGTATAGAAAATCATTTTTGATGTTTCCAGGGCATTTGATTACAAGTGGTTTTAGAAATTCACTTAAGGACAGAAGAAAGGTTTTCAAAGGTCAAAAAACATTAATTTCTGAGACGGGTGACCATTGCTGCAGAAAAATCATTTTTCATATTCTTTAGCTGGCGGCAAAAAACCTTCTGCCACTTGTAGTCATTATTTTTGGATGACTTTTGGGTCCTTTTGTCATTTGAAGACTTGTATTGGCCTTTGGACGATATCCAGATCTTAACCCTTTCCAAAATACAACAAATCTGCAGCAGACGACTTTGCAGACATTAAGTAAAAAAAAATATGAAAAATCTCTATTAATGAAGGTAAATTACTGAAAATACAATGTAGTTGGAAACAGTGGGTATAAACAAAGAAATTGCTTGTTTCGAGTAATTTCTCCGTTTGAGACTTTGTTTTCAAAAGTTGTCGGCTGCAGCTGTGTCGAAATGCATCTGCTAGTGGGAAAGGGTTAATACGTTTGACTGTGTCTTTGTGAGGGATATAATGCTTTGTTGTCAGTGCAGCAAAAATCTTGATTAATATTTTATTCTTCTCCCTGATAGTTATGTTTTAAGAAAGTCAAATATTTGTTCTAACTAACTCCACCCTGGGACTACAGGGAAGAGAAACAAGTGCGATAAGCTATAAAGCACTAAATAATAATTGCTTGTCGTTCTTATTGATTGATATTCCGCATTAACTGTATAATGTTTATTAACCCGCTTATCGAGGTTTACATACACAAACAGTTGTGTAAAGACGGCAAGCAATTGGCATTAAGTCTTATCAAACTCGTTTCTCTTCCCCGTATTTAGTCCCAGCACCACCACATAAAATTGCATGTCTCAATTCAATGAGCTAGGCTACCTTTCCTTAAAATCTAAAACAACGAATTCACCTGGAGTATATATCAGTCTACCATCTCCAGTTGGTTTTAAAGCATCAACCTTTAATTAACCCTTACCCTCATATAGACTCTAACTGATGCAGACAGCTTTTTTAAAACATGGCAACAAAAGAAGAAATTGCTCAAAACAAACAATTTCTGCTTTTGCCATAATGTTTTCAACTTCTTTCAGTAATTATACCTAAGATTTTCCTTATTTTTGAGTAGACATTTTCAAAGTCGTCTGCTGCAGATTTGCTGTATGTGAGAAAGGGTTAATATCTGATTCTACCATCTCCAGTTCGTTTAAAGCATAAACCTTTAATTAAGAACCATTAAAGACCTTAATTATTTAGTTACAGGTGCATACAGTCTAAAATAACAGACCATGTCCATAGTAGATGTGATACCATGGAGACATTATTGTCAGCCATCGGTGTATCAGTCTGTACTTCACATTTCTAGGTCTATGTGCTACCCTATTCTACTTGCAGACACAATGAGAAGCATTCTGTAGCAGACGAAAAAATTGTGGCAAAATTTGAAATTTCTCATGATGAGCAATTTTTCATTTTGTCATAACATTTTAAACTCTATCGAAAAAAAAATCTTTCTTTTATAGAGATTTTTCACGTTTTTCCTAGATGATTTCAAAGTTGTCTGCTGCAGCTAGACTGTTTATTGTATGAAGGAAAGCATGAAGATACTGGATTATAAGACAATGGGATACTTAGTATAAAATTAAATATAAGTTAAATTATAAAAAACATTAAAAGTACAAAAAATGCTCTAGTACTATCAATAAAATCCAGAAAATGGGGTTATTTCCCCTTATTCCAATTATCCCTTTCCCACATTCATCAAATCTGTAGCAGACGACTTCAAAAACTTTTACGAAATATTTTGAAAATCTCTAGAAATGAAGGTATACTTTCATAAAAAAAGTTGAAAACCTTGTGGCAAAAGAAGAAATTGCTCATATTGAACAATTTCACCTTTTGTCATAATGTTTTCAAAAGTCATCTGCTGTCAGACGCATCAAAATGTGTCCCTAGATGGAAAAGGGATAATTATCTTATCAATTCTACCCTAGAAAGAAGACACTGTGGCACACACTTTGGCTGTAACGGATGCACCTGCCCTGAAATTGTTTTTTAAAGTGTGTGACAGGTGTAAATGATCCGATTTGTTTGCATTGGACATAGATTAACTCTTTACATTACTTTAAACTATTTGAAATTGTCACACAGCAAAACGGAGTAGACCATGATCAGTGCCCAAAGTTTTTTAGTCTCGTCTGCTTGGTTTACCGACACTTGTTTCAACTTTATCCTTTAAAGGATATGCTATCTTGTATAAACGAAAACACTTACAGAACTGTATGTTGCCAGTAAAGGACTGATGAACAGAGGGAGATGCAAATCTCAGAGTTTTAAGGGTTTAAGTAGCCAGTCTCAAGGATTATCTATTTTGTGGAGTCATCAAATTCTATTTGCTATTCAAATTCATTCATAAAATTTTTAAAGTAGTAAGGCACATACCAAAGGATACCTTTGCTTTAAAGGCGTAAAAGTTTGTCTTATGTCAAATCGTATAATTTAATCCTTGTGGATTCTTTATTCAGCACCTCAGAGAAAGTAATCACCCTTTTTTTTTACAGACAACATTTGATGCCTTAGCAGCAGAAAATATTTTGAGAAATAGCTCATTGTCATTTTCAAACATTTTTTTTTTAACCATTCATACACATTTACACGATATCTGCAGCAAACAACTTTGAAAACATTTATAAATGCAAAAATATGGAGATATATTTATAAATGAAAGTATCATTATTGCTATGAGTTGGAATTATTGTGGTAAAAGGAAATTTTATTAAACCATGCGACATCTGACATGGATTAACTGAGACTATCCATTTGCTTTAAACATTTTAGTTTGTTTGTTGTAATGCTAAATAGTGTACCAATTAGTTAAGATCCATGCGCTCCGGCTCAAGTTGTGTCGGCTAATGCTGCATTGATACTGTATTATCACAATCTTTTAAAAGTTAAGCAATCTTGTATATATTGAAAACACTTACAAAACTGAACATTGAAACAAACCAGACTGATGAACAGAAGGAGATGCATTGAGATGCAAATCTCCTAGTTTTAAGGGTTTTAGTAGCAGGTCTCATGGATTTTCTATTTTGTGGAGTCATCAAATTCTATTTGCTATTCAAATTCATTCATAAAAGTTTTAAGTCGAAAAGCACATTATAACTGCTGAAACTAGATGATACCTTAAAGGCGTTAAATTTGTCTCATGCTATATCATTTTAACACTTTCCCACATATAGGCGCTTTCTGGCGTTCAAGATGCGCAATTTCTTCTTTTGCCATAGTGTTTTCAAACTTATTCAAATTATTATACCATCGATTACTTAAAGAGATTTTTCACATTTTCACATTTTGGTGCAGTTTAGGTGCATGTAGGAAAGTGTTAAATATTGCTTAATCGTTTTTTTGGTACTCATTAGCCATAATGATCCTCATCCTTTCCATGACAAAGATGACATTTTAATGCCTAAATTTACAGCAATAAATATGTTGAAAAGGAGAACTAGTTCAATATTCTTTTCTGTGTTTTCAACTCCCTCTTACCAACAAACAACAAATCTGCTGCACTCAGAATTAAGCCATTGCAAATCTATTATAATATGGAAAATGTCTATAAATTAAAGTTAAATTATTAAATTTTCCATATTAAAAACATTCTGTCAAAAGGAGAACTTGCCCAGTATAAGCAAGTACTCATTTCTCAAAAATGTTTTCAAAAGTTGTCTGCTGTAGATAATATGTCAAAATGTGTCTGCTGTTTGGAATGGATGAAAACCGTTGACAGTCAGTTTTCCCATGACAATTGTCTAATATGCCTCAGTTAATTTGGGTTGCAAAAATAAGTTGGAACAAGGTTACCCGCCTTCTTTACAAAAACCTGTGACTTTTCTCACAATTATGGTCCACCATCAGTATGAGGTGGAAAAGTTTTTAATTTGTTTAACTAAATAATCGGCTGCCAACAAAATGTATAGACTGTATGTGGATAGTTTGGAAGAAAACTGTGATTAGTTTCGAAGCTTGGATGGCAGACAGTCCAACATTTCAACACCTTTGTTACCATCATTGTGAACCAGTCGTCACTGTTTACCAGTAACCCTTTCAAATCTACCAAAGCATTTGCAGCAGACGACTTTTGAAGACATTGTGACAAAACTATAACTTGCTCATCATGAGCAATTTCTTGTTTAGCAACAATTTTTATATTAACTCTTTCCCTCATACGACAATTCTGCAGCAGACACCTTTGATCATATGTTGACAAAACATAGAAAATCTCTATAATTGAATGGATAACCTATGACCAAAAGTGGAAAACATTGTGTCAAAAGGAGAAATTGCACGTTTTGTGCAATT
>JAUELF010286617.1:0-10210 GCA_031471495.1 Clinocardium nuttallii | reverse complement strand
ACAAATGCACGCTTTTTTGACGAAACCTATATAGGTTTTGCGTTTTGAGTTTTGAGTTGTGTGACTATGGAACACAGGGCAGAAATACAGAAGCCAAATAAATCAATCAAATGAAATCCGTGTACTCGGTGTGTTACGCCTCTGATGAACGCCTATTACTTTTAACAGTTTTGTAATAAAGGTGAATCTGGCATAAAGAGAATAACGTTTAAGAGAAAAGGGCGAACCTTTTTCGGAAAAGGGTACAGGCAATTAATTGTAAGGAATAATTGTGTATTGTTTGTATAGTTACAATGTTAACGAATTCCTAATAAGTCCAATTTTATTTTATTAAATATAGTTTATCAAATTGTTAAAAAAAAAATAACCTTGTCTATTTAAAGTTTTTAAACACATGAATATCTAGATACTATAAATATACATTATGAGGTAAAAGCGTTATTGCATAACAATGGCCTCTTACCGTTCTTTGTCTATAAAAAGCACACTTTGATGTTAAACTATGGTTCAATCATATATCTACTCACTTCATAAGTGCACGTAGTCTGTGTTACCCTTTCCAAGATACGACAACTATGTAACAGAAGCGACAATCTTAGTAAAATGATAAAAACTCCTTCTAATTAAAAGGTTTCACTATTGACGTGAACACATAATAAGCATTTGTTTCCTTAGTCGAGTGCGAGTGTAAACGACTCCAGAGAACTAGCCAGCATTTAAGCCGTCCCGCGAGAAAACCAACATAATGACATCTGCGTACTGTATCGACCAGATCAGCCTGCGCTCTCCACAAAGACTGATCCAGGCCGACACATTCCGTCTCCGAGGGATAGAGTTATAGATAAATGATTCCTGAAACATGAAATCCACAATAGGCGAAAAGTGTTTGTCCGGGTTAGCCTGCACGGCATGCTTAGACTGATCCACATAGACCACAATGTTGGTTTTCTTGCGAGACGTCTCATTTGCTTCCCCTGGTTTGAAAGTGAAAGTAGAGTTTGTGGAAGAACTAGTTATAACCCAACCAGATAGTGTTCCAAATGACGGTTACCATTTTCGCGGGGTGAATTCTTTCATGTATAATACTTGACCCCCCTTTTTAAAAAAATGATTTTTAAAGCTGAGTGGTTACTCTGTTCAATGATATTCCAGGTGTTTTACATGTAAAACGTATAACAAGTCTGACACATTAGGGTTAAAACTTGTTGATTTACATGTAAATAAAGAAGGAAATTAATTGATGTAATTTGACCCAAATATAAATAAAAGTCCGAAGGTCGGTTTTCGTGTGGCGTGGCCGATGTCATGTAGACGCATACACAATGCATTCGACTGATAACGAGGATCCGGTGGAAACCATCCGGAAAATGGTCCTCGTCTGAACGTTATCGCTCTTCTATCAAATACCTTATTCGAGTTGGAACGGAGAAGATCGTCGTAGTATGTTAGATGACCCTTTTACACATATAGACGCTTTCTGACAACTCTGACCGCGTAGTTTGTGTTTTGGAAGAGCGACAGCCTCGGTTGCGGCAGGTCGCAGATTCGATTCCCGATCGGGTAGGGTAGGGACTTTAGAAATGGTAGTAATGGCTGCCTTCCCTGGCGCTCAGGGTTGTGGGGTTTGCATTTCGACTGACAGACTGGTGCCAGAATAAATGGACCAGTAGAACTGGTAACCTACTTAGGATACGACGTGATGTTACTGAACCATTGTTGAAAACGGATTAAAACACCAAACAAGATATTATGCAAATTGGACTGGGACGACACTGCGCATACACTACTTTCACAAAAGTAAAAAAAAATACCAAACATTGCTCACTTCAAACATGTCCAGTGCATCCTATACATATACGAGTATACAATAAAAATGAACTGTGAAGGTATACAGTCATTTCTATTTCAACTGTTTGTATTAACTATTTGGTAGATCAGTATAGCCGCAGATGTATTTGGCGTACATGCATGTTTGTTTCTGTAAAGCATATAGGCGAATAGTGAACATTCTGATGAAATAAGACCCCAAATCGCATGGCGTGGATTACTTTTTGATTGTTTCAACTACTTTATTATGTTATCAGCGTTTCGATTCAATCACGCCGGAATATGTTATCATGGTTGCATCGCATACGTTTAGTCCCCCATCTCTATACCGCCCTCATAGTTGCGGTGATATCATAACGGCTTATACGCTGGTGTTAGAATAAGCTCGTCCTAGTAGCTCAGTGGGTATCGACGCGGGTGGTCTATCAAGCTTGGCCAACAGTATTTGACAAACCAAAAGACTAACAGTCTTCGTGGAACGGCAGCCAATTTACTTTTTGGAAATCTGTTGTCTGGAGAACTGGTGTGGGAAGGCCATGAAACACATGAGTTGTTGAACTAGCCGTGATTATTGATGAAAAGGGCCAACCAAAGGAATCAATCAATCAAAATTACAGGCTTACAGGATGTACTGGTATTTACCCAGGAAACGTGGAGATACGAGCCATCTCGCGAGAAAACCAACATTGCGGTTTCTGCGTAAAGTATCGATCCTGATCAGTCTAAACATGCCGTGCAGGCTTAACTGGATATATACTTTTCGCCTCCTGTGGATTTTCTGTTTCAGGAATCATTTCTCTATATCTCTATTCCTCGGAGACGGAATGTGTCGGCCCGGATCAATCTGCGCGGACAGCGCAGGTTGATCTGGTCGATACATTACGCAGACGCCATAATGTTGGTTTTCTCGCGGGACGGCTCGTATGATTGAGAAACAATTGAAAGTGGCATAAAGCACCAAACGCAAAACAATAGTTCTCTCAATTTGTGTAAATTCTGATATATATATACATACTGATATATATACATACTGATATATATACATACTGATATAAGCATTCGATGTTCATAAACGTCACGTGTGCCCTTTTTAGCATGGATAGGATCAGTTATATGTCACAACAACCGTTGAAGGACCAACGCGACCGTATATACTTTACGAGTTCATATGTATGTATGTATAAGTACTGTTTTGAATGAATGAATAGATGAATGAATGGGATATCCCACTTGTACAAATGATTCAAAATAATAACCCCAAACTGTTGATAATCGTTCTAGCTTACGATGCTTCACTGTAAACTACGTTTCATTTCGTTGTGATTCTGGTATCTGAAAGACGTGAACTTCTTATTTGACAGAATTGTATCTTATTTGACAGAATTGTATCTTATCGTATTTGACAGAATTGTATCTTATCGTAGTTGACAGAATTGTATCTTATTTGACAGAATTGTATCTTATCTTATTTGACAGAATTGTATCTTATTTGACAGAATTGTATATTAATTATCGTGATTTAGATATAAGACGAACGCATTGCGATTAACGGTGATTTGGATAAACAATGGTTTCGATATACCGTATTAAGGATATAAGAGCATTAGACATAATTGCTTCGATATACCATGAATTTGATATTTTATAGAATTGATTCGGTTATTATTATTGTTATTATTTTCATTACTATAATTATCATTTACATACTTATTGTTAACATTGCTTTTCAATGCCATAACCATTTAAAGAAAGCCGCGGTAAAATAACCGTGAACCTTTTGATAATAATAATATATTTTGATTTGTGTATACACATACATGTATGAACTGATTTCAACATAGTAGCGTGCGTATGTAACATGGTTTTAAAGTGCTTAAAGGATGATGTGTATGAAATGAAGCGCGAATGACATCAGTTGAATTATTTTTACTATATGCTGTCAAGTGACAGCTTAAAACATCCGGCTTCCGCGATGAACATGTGGATTGAAAATGTTTTAATTGGTGACGGCTAATCCTAACCTCTCAATACTATAATTTAAACAACTTTAGAAGAATTACAATCTTTGATATGTGTCTGTATGTATGAGTTTTCGCCACTCAGAGGATTATTATTTTGCACCGTGCTTCAGGAATACAAAACAACATTAGGATATTTGTGACAAGTTGAGAGAGATTATACCCGGAGTGTTCACGATATCTGATCTGATTTAAATTTATACCATCAGTAAGAAGTTTCTTATATTAATATGTGACCGATTGATGAACCGTTAGAGGCGGATCATAATGCACAGATGTGTCGGTTGATCTTATCCGTCAATGTGTGTTACTTTACTTAATTCGTCTTGGATTAACATTTATATTTGAGGTCCAACACTCAATGTATAACCAGATCAATCAGAGCATGCACACAGACCTTTAAGAAACTCTTTGTAAAGCTGTATTCATTTGAACCCAAGACACGAATTGTATTTTCACACGTGTCTTAATTACGTTAAGGTTGCTGTTCTGCAGTTCATTTATTATCCTGTAATCAAGTGATTATATACATTCTCGGCTTTGTAGTAGTATAGCGTCCGCCTCGAGTGCAGGAGGTCGCGTGTTCGATTACCGTCCCGGTCATACCAATACTCTAAAAATGGTAGTAATGGCTTCATTCCTTTGATCTCAGGGTAACCGGGTTAGCATTACGACTGAATGACTGGTGTCAGGACCAGTCGTTTTGGTAACCTTCCCAGGAAACGCCGTGATATAATTTAAAATTGTTGAAAGCGGCATAAAACAAACAAATAATCATTTAAAGCAATAACCTTAAGTAGAGCCATACTATAATTCCTCTAGAGCCAGATTGATCTAACTTGAATTTCCGAAATATATAAAATGATGTGTTGTTTATTATATATATATATATATTAACATAAAACAGCAATATATTTGCTGTAATAAATTATATTGGACACAATGTGTTGTGAGACATGAACTTGGACACAGCGATTGGCCAGTAATGTCCTTGCAGGAGTCATCATTTACTGACCAGCCCGATAGTGATGTATTAGGACTGATATCAGACAGAAAGAAGAGGACTTCATTCAAAAGATTGGCTCTCTCTAGGACAGCGTCACGTGGAAGCGGCAAGGTAATTTAAATGATATCAAGGCAAAAGTAAGCTTCCAGAGAGGCTTAAAGGTCCGTGTTATATTTCAATACGTTTGGCTTGACCTGACAAAATTGGCCGAAATGCGGTATCTGAGCGAAATTGAGTTATGCATATTTTCAGAAACCTCAGAATGTCTGCAAACCAGTACAAGTGATTCACAGTCGGTGCGATACTTTTTTAATTTGAATATTAGCTTCATTATGAATAAAAACACACCAATTAATCAGGAATAAACCGGAATAATCGACTGTTTTCGATAAGATCGGAGTAACGACGATCTGAAATAAGACCGATATTTTGATAAAACTGTTCACGGTCGTAACTTTGGTGTAAGGACCGGTGTTACTAAGACTGGCTTAAGGACCTTTGATAAAACGGGCCCATGTTTATGTATGACAATAGTAACACATTACGGTTATTACAACAAACAGGGTCTTTGTGACACAGACAGTGTATACCCAGATCACACTGCGTATCCGTGCAGTCTTCTATTAATATGCAATGTTCGCTATTATTACAAAGCAAGCATACTCGAATCATGCGCCATACATTGAACATATAGATCACCTTGTAAGGTATTCAAATTTATTGTTGTCTAATGATCTATGATTCGTTTTCGTAGATAATTGGGTATAACCCCGGTAACTCAATCGGTATCGACGGGGCCGTTAATCCAGGGGTTTTGAGCGCGATCTAGACCTCAGCCAGCATTCCGTCCGACATTTTACAAAAGTTAATGCGACAAGCATCACTTGTGCAAACTAATTCCATTGCATGGAAAGACTGTTGTATTGTTGTACTGGTATGAGCTATACAGGAAATACATTGATATGACTTGAAAATTGTTGGAAACGTCGTTAGACCCCAATCAATATATACAGAGCATAGACGTAGTCCATTGTCAAAAGAGAACATTTGAACATATTGTTCAGTGTTTCCTTTTAGTCATCAACATAATGCATATGACTATACGTGTTCCTTCAGATGACATATTGATTGGTAAAAAGAAGGGCAACTATAATCTTAAGTGGCATAACACCTATGGAGGAGTGCCTTTATTGTACTCAAAGTTCATGATTCAACCGATAACAAGGAAACTGGTTGAACAAAACCGCAAGGGACGGAACTCTTTTATGGCTTTAATAATGGCAAAAACAAAATCTTCTTTACAGATGTGGTTACCCTCGTTATCAATCTAATTAAAACCAGACCTTATATTCGACGCAGTAGCAAACACTCGTAACGATCTGATGGCAACCCGTAACAGGTCGTCTCAGATTCACCTTTGCATCAGTCAATCAAAATGTTGCCTAAATAATCTTTATGTTTTAACAGGGGAGATAATCTATAGAATGGAGTTTCCCGAGTGTATAAACCATTGTCTGCAGTGTCGTCAGATCCAATATACGATTGTATTAGCAACCACATGTTAACCCTTTCCCTCATACGACAATTATGCAGCAGACGACTTTGACCATATTTTGTAAAAAAATAGAAAATCTCAATAATTAAATGGATAACCTATGACTAAAAGTGGAAAACATTGTGTCAAAAGGAGACGTTTTGTACAATTTTTCCTTTTGTCACTATGTTTTCAAAAAGCTGTCTGCTGAAGAGGCGTCAGAAAGCGTCTATATGAGGAAAAGGGTTAAACTTCCCAGTAACTCCTGCATTAATGACCCTGTTATTAAAGACCACCTCTGATCTAAGAATAGAGTGCTCTCTTCCAATGGGTGGTCTTTATACACAGGTTGTACTGTGCTATAACCGGACCCAGTTCTCACGTGTTTCATGATCTTCGTTTATCCAGTATTTAAGTTGATTGATTGATTGATTGATTGGTGTTTAACGCCGTTTTTAACAATTTCACAGTCATATCACGGCGGCCAGTTCACCTACTCGTGTGTTTCCTGGTTTTCTCACTCCAGTACTCCATTCCACAATCTTCCCAAGCAACTGGCTGCTTTTCCACATGGATTTAGCCCATTGGTAGAAGACGGATATCGCATTGACTTTTGTCAAACGCCGGAAAGAAAGTTGGCCGAGCCGGGATTCGAACTCACAATCCCTAGATTGACAGCCCGCGTCGTAACCGACTGAGCTACCGGGCCTCGGCCAAGTACTTAAGAGTTTAATCTTCCATGACAACTGGCTACCTTTCCACTTAGACCGTTTCCACCCAGTGGTGATAAAAGAAGTATTAAAATCTTTACCTGTTACATTCATTAAAGTTTTCGGGTCGTCTTTTCGGGTCGTTTACTTTAACCCTATAACACACTTACGCCTTTTAACGCCTATGCAGTAGCCAAAATCGTAAAACATTGTGGAAAAAAGAGAAATGGCTCATAATGAGCAATAAGTCCTTTAGTAACAATTTATTAAATCCTGTTATATAATAATATTTTCAGATAAAGATTTTTTTTATAATTTTGCCTAGATGTATTCAAAATCACCTGCTGTATATGTGTGTGTTGCATGTAGGAAAGTTTTTAAATTGTCGGATAAAAAGTTCATCTTTTAGGTAAGAACTTGTTTTTGTGTAATTCAGTTTTGAAACACGATCAGAAAGGTTGCAAAAAGCTAGTTATGAGCAATTTCTCCGTTTAGCAAAAGGTTTTCAGAATTCGGACTGCGAAGGCGTCAAATGTCTGTTGTGTTTGGTGAAGGGTTTGTTGGTTCCTGTTTGCAGAGATAGACATAATAAACACTTATTCACATATAGACAGAAGTTGGTGCATCTGCAGCATACACAGTTGGAAAACATTGTGTCAAAAGGAAAAATGTTCTCATATGATGATTAAATCCCACTTTTGTCACAATGTTTTATACTCTATATAATAAGTAAACTTTCATTTATAGAATTTCACTCAAAGTTTACCAATGTTTTCGAAGTCGCCTATTTTATATTTGAGCCGTCCCGCGAGAAAACCAACATTATGGCATCTGCGTAATAAATCGACGCAGATCAGCCTGCGCAGTCCGAGCAGACTCAAGGAAATAGAGGTATAGAGTTGTCTGGGCGGATTAGCCTGCACGACTGGGTTTTTTACGCAGAGACCAGAATGTTGGTTTTCTCGCGAGACGGCTCATTGATTGTTTGTGGGAAAGGGTAAAGACGGTTTATCAGTCGATCCAACCCGGATTGTAGATGTTATCACCATCTGCGCGTAAGTGCACCGCGCCACCGTGCATTGAGAGGTCAAATGAGTTCACATTGCGCTTGTTTACTAACTGATGGAAACAGAACTGTAGATTCAAGTTAAAGTTTGACCTCTGGTGTCTCAACCGACAATACTACTACTTATACAATTTCTACTACTAATAATAATAATGATAATGGTAATGAAATGATGATGATGATGATGATAATAATAATAATAATAATAATAATTGTAATTACACTAATAATAATAATAATAATGGTAATTGTAATTACAATTATGATAATGATATTAATAATTATAATAATAATAATAATAATAATTGTAATTACAATTATGATAATGATATTAATAATGATAATAATACTACAACTTTATTCCAAGAGGTGAGGTAACAACTCTTTGAGATAGTATAACTTATTTTCAATAAGGCACTCTTGTTTAAGAATAGTTCCTATATAGGAATACTGGTAACTAGATTACTGGATGTGAAACAGTGGGTTATCATATGTCACGGTTATGTAAATTATTCGTCTGCTAAATTGGTAGTATAACTGTTTTAATGAGTCGAAGACAACCTATGGAGAGGGAAAATCACATATTAATGAATTGTATATGTACATATATGTTGTATTAGTGGCCGGTGGCCTCTATACTTGAACACTCGAACTTTTATATTAACACAGTGATTACATTGTCACATTGTTTCTTAACAGTGACATATTGGTCAATAGGGGCCGGGTGTTTTCTCATTATTTGATGTTGTTATATGTTTCTTTTGTTAAAAAAAGCCACTGTGAAAAGCGTAATTTGTCGTTCACGAATGGGTTAACAGTTTATGTGAAAACACAGCCAGTTGCTAGGAATTATGTTGTGTGGAGTACTGGTGTGAGCAAACCAGGAAACATATGAGTAGGTGAACTGGTCGCCGTGATATGACTGAAAAAGTGTTAAAAACGGCGTTAAACCCCAATCAATCAATCAATTATGTTGGTATACACATGTCACTATAATAAGATATTTTACTTACTTACTGACCTTTAATATTCTGTCCAATGCACTCGGAATTAGGTAGACACGGTTGAGTCGTGAATGTCCGTGAGTTGGTGTGTCACAGCTCCAGATAAAAAGAGTATTTAGCATCGTCAAAATACTAGTATGACCATAGAACCCTACGCTGTAGGTACTGAAAGGTAACGTCTCAATGAGACGATTATTTCGAGTACCTACAACCAGGGTGAGTGTTTAAAACGGAGAGACATTGGTGGGAACAGACCAGTTTACTCTTCCTTATCGTGTCCTCGTATTAACAGTTCATAACTGGATTTGTTATCGAAACATTCAATCAAATACATGATCTATTTACTTTCGTGTGGTGCAATTCTTCGAAAGATGTAACTATGAGTCCAGAGTCAATACATTTCCACCAGGTAGGCATTTAAAAATAAAATTAATACTTTGTGACATTAACACCGCGACGTAGATTTTCATAAAACAAAGCTTAGATTTGATTGAAATGCGTTGTGACTTTTTTTACATGTATGTGCACTACCTAGCAGGAACAAGGATAATAACTGTCGAGTAATAGTTTGTGTTTATATTGCATAAAACTTCATGTACGTATATTATTTCCAATCTAACGTTTCTACATTTAAAAAAAATAAATACTGTTTTTCCTCGCTTAAATAATACTTACCGGGATTGTTATCCAAATTCGCATCGTTTCAATTAGGCAAGCCATTGATGTTACTGATTGAACGGTTAGTAAAGCGTGTTTTGTTTGTGTTTACTGCACGTATCATGTGATGATCGTGATCCACCAGAGTCAGGACTAACCCATTGTTTGTGTGAGTGCACCGAGGTTATAGTCTGGAGTAACCTGCCCCTACAATAACATAAAGAGCGCATTCGGCTTTAATATCCGGATTAAGTTACATCTCGGCCCTGTGTTCCATAGTCACGCAAATAAAACTGTTTTGCGAAACCTAAATAGCCCTGTGTTCCATAGTCACGCAACTAAAACTGTTTTGCGAAACCTAAATAGGTTTCGTCAAAAAAGCGTGCAT
>JAUELF010286605.1:0-19081 GCA_031471495.1 Clinocardium nuttallii | reverse complement strand
AGCATACCGACAGCCTGATTTCTGTCATTTTCAGATAGCCGTGGCATACCCGTTTTCAGTAAAAATTGTAAACAATTGTGTGTGTCTGTGTCAGTAATAAAGAGTACGTGTGATTGTGTAACAAAAAGCAATTGAAACGAACCCGGGATAGGTCAACACGAGGTAAGTGGTCAAAACCGGAAGTGAACAGCGTGCTAGCCCGTGTACGGTACAATTGCACAACATCATGTGTCGGTGTACTCTCCATATACTCAGGCCAATGAGTAAATATCGATAACATTCACATAAAGTCACCGTTAACCCTCTTAAACAGGTCATAAAGTATGTAAAGTTTCTTTTTTGTTCTATAAGTATATTTTCACAAAATCTTCAGTGTCAAACCTTTTAAACCAATAATTCATTGTTTGTTTACACCTAGAGGGCGTTGAATAGGTTTGATATACTATACTATATAAAGCATATGATATACTATATAAAGGTATTTTTACCAAAACCTCTTTATTACCAATTTACCGAACTGGTCATTTACCGAAACCTCCGGTTATAGATACTTTACTCTTATGTTACAGGTTCTTGAATTAAATATATATGGCAACTTGACAATGTGTAAGGCGGAGCTCTTAAAAGGTTGATACGGTTGGTAATTTATCGGCAAATTAAACCTTTTCCCTCATAATATAGACGCTTTCTGACGCCTCTGCATCAAACAGCTTTTTTTGAAAAACATAGTGACGAAGGAAGAAATTGCTCAAAACGAACAATTTCTCCTTTTGCCACAATGCTTTCCACATTAAGTCATATGTCATCCATTCAATTATAGAGATTTTCTAATTTCTTTTCCAAAATATGCTTAAAGTCCTCTGCTTCAGAATTGTTGCATGAGTGTAAGGGTTAATTTGCCTATAAGTTACCAACCTAATCAACCATTCATTCAGATACATTTAAAAACGCTTTTCTGACCGGGTTATAATATATACTATAATACATGAACATGGCCCAAGGTCCTCTACATTTTGACAATTTCAACTTGTTTACCCCACCCACTCATTTTCTAATTTCAGCCATGACATTCGGAATTCGTCGTTATGTTTCCACATTTTAAATTAAATAAATCACCACAATGTTGAACTTTGTGTATGCCTATAGGAGAAACATTTACCTGCTATTTCAGAATGCGATGCACTTTAATAATGAAGAAATATAATCATTTGAAGACATCAGATCGAGTCGTACAAATGGCGGACTTTTAGCAAAGGGAGGTAACTGGTATCAGGTCAAAAAGTCCCAGAACTGAAAAAGGACCGAGTCAAAAAGGTCCACTTTTAAAATACAAGATTATGGTTATGCACCAGATGTTATATGGTTGCACTCAAGCAGGGACGTAAATCAGGTTATCTACTCATTTATTTTAATTTCATCGATTTCATTATTTATTTGTTCGACTTATTTATCTTTTTATTTATTTATTGATGCATTTGTTTATTTATTTATCTATGATGTCCCTAGGTCTAGTCAGAAAACTCCTTTCATTTTCAACGGGAAAATTTATATTTGTCAAAGAAATGAGAGAACAGGGACTTCTTATCAGATTATTCATGGTTTTTTATAGTGTTCCTGAGTCTAGGTATAAACACAACGTTTTTCATAGTGAAGAAAATATGACAAAGGATATCTGGGATTATGTCTGTTAGCACTTTAAATAGCTGCCGAATCAATTCATAGATCTGAGATCGTATTAAATGGTCACGCCCATCGTGGAGCATATCAAACAAATCAACAATCAATCGATAAAAAAACTACACGGTTATCATGCATCACCTAGCTTTTGTTTTTGATGTAGAAACCGCGTTCCACAATCGAATATAGCGCACAGAACATAACATATTTATTTTGATTGGCTGAAATACCTAATATCTAATTTGTATATCAGATCTATGAATACGGGATTATTTAACTTTCGTACGTGTCATTATTTAATTAGTGGGTTTTTTCCAGGTGGAAATTTGGTTCGATTGGAATAATCAATGTAATTATACGCACCATTCCTTGAATACTTTTTCAGCGGCGGAAATTTGAAAACGGAGTCATCATCACTATCGTCATCATCTCCCTGTGTGTCGATTATGAACGGGTTTGGCGACATGTTAATGTTTCTGTACAATTCAAACATTGGTACCTCATCTAAATGCCAGACACCCGACATTTTTCCAGGAGTGACGGTGTACCTTTGAATAAAGAAGTAGTGGACAATGTAATTATGTTTGAGAATATGGATCGAGATATTTGGAACGAGGTTGTAGATATTTTATTTCATTTAAAACGTTAATGAATGCTTTCATATTTGTCCATTTTTCTCAGCTTGAAGAGGATATGATGAAAATAATTCCAATGAAAAAAACAAAATGATAGCAAAAGATACGAAAAACAAGCTCGATGCTAGACATTAAAGTAGACACTACTAAAATACATGTTTCCTTATAAATGAAATACCATTATCATATTGGCCAATTATTTTAGGTGCATACATTACAGTGTGTCGGCACTCGGACGATGAATCGATACAAAATGTAGTAACTATTATCCTGAACCACAAGCATGTTCTTCTTTTCTGTTTCGGGAGAATGTAAGTAAAGTTCTTTGAAGTCTAAGCTTGTTTGTCATATTATACAATAAGATATATACAAAACTCAAATAACTCGCATGGATAATTCGTATAGGTATTTAAACAGATTCAACTCAAACATTATTTCTAAAACGCTTACCTCTGACGTGGCGAGCAGACTTTCTCTCCAAGTAGAAGGATGATGTTTATACCGGTGTTTTTATGTTCCAGTTTTGGTGTAACAAAACGTCTGTTTCTCGGTACAAATGTCATCAGATCAGTGCAGAAGTAAACATGAATGTGTTCCGGGGTGTCCGCGTCCACTTGGTCAAATACAATGACATATTTACCGAATCTTTACTACGTACTACGACTTTCAGTACCTTCAGTACCTTCAGTAAGCTCTGTTTGACCCTTGCCCTGATACTTGAGATATTTGACGTCCTAGCAGGAGACACATTTTGAAAATATTGTGGGGAAAAAGAGAGAAATAACTCATAATGAGCAAATTCCTCTTTTATTAGGCAATGTATTCGACTTTTTTTTCAAAATTATACCCCCAATTTTCCTGGTGTTTTCTATCATACGATTTGAATACATACACGACTAAAGTATCCCATCAGGGAAAAGGTAGAGGCACCTCGAGTTCCCAAGATAACATTGGTGTTCAACCTAGTTACCTTCGAAGCACCTGGTGCATGATGTTTTTGATCTCAAAGGACTATCTTCGACGTTTACCTGATAACGTATGTATTGGGTCGTCTGCTTTAAAACGCATACGAGATAAATGTGACATATAAATGTGGACGTCTTTCCCTATTTCAATGCTGAAGTTTTAAATTGGACTTGCCAAAACATTGCTATTGAAAGATACACTGTTGAGTTGTACAGTCAACAGTACCGCATTCTTTACCAAGGTATTCCGATTGGCAACAGTATATATTATAACGGGCTCTATATAATGGTGTCACGTGATTCACAAATTCGGTTCCAGCAGGCAAAGGGTTAAACATAAAAGTAAACTTTGAAACCAGAGTTAAATCATAGTCGGCAAGGGATTTATTTTAATTTTTTTTTATTTCTCAACACATTCTTCTTTCCGATAGTGTTTCCAAAGGGGTACTGTACTGCTGCAGTGTCGTCGTTCAATGTATTTTGTATTAGATAAAGGGTCAACCGTTTTCGCTCGATAAGGCTGGTGTTTGAAAAACAATACTGTAAAAGGAGAAATGCCAATAATGAAGAAACTCTACTTTTCCAACCAAGTTTTCTACCCAGTCATACACTTATCCGTTTATTTAATTTTAACTCTATTTGTTCAGATATTATTTTTTTCATCATGTGCTTTCAATTCGAAGATGTCTACAAATAGGTTTTTATTTAAAAAAAGAAAAGAAAATTGAGATACGTATATGGATTATGTCTGGTGATTTAGAGGTCATGTTGCAGCTATCAACAGTAAAGACATTGGTGGACTCGTGCATGCATACGCAATCTTCTCTGTCCATTTATTTGTGAAATAAATTCAACTGTCTTATGAGCTCAAACGAATGGAAATGTCATTAAAAAATATACAGCATTTAGATTTACCTTGTTTTTTTTGTTTTTTTCTAATTTTGTTTGTACTTGGTTTGGGCCGGAAGCCATATCTAGACTACAGATGACTGAGTCCGAGTTTGATTTTATATACCGAAATGAGTTTAAAGACAAGACACAAGAAGTGCATCCCAACGCCAGTGTAACTTGATGCCCCACATCAAGAGTGGGAATAAAACCCAAATATCTCTAGACGCGGATCACTTCTTTAAAACCCTTTCCCATGAAGTAACATTCGCACTTTGACCAATCCGCAGCAGACGATTTTTCTTTTTAGTTTTTTTTACTTTTCATTTTTAGAGGTGATTCCTATTTAAACTCATTTTTAGAGGTGATTCCTAGTTTAACTTCAATGTTTTCAAAATGTGCCGTTGATTAAGATTTCTATGTCGGAAAAGGTTACATGATAAGATATTTATCGAGTCGCAATATATACATACGTTAGCCATTCTCTGTAAGAATTTAAACTTTTCGGCACGCATTGTCACGGAATCTGTTTAACCTTTCCTCAAAAGTTGTCATCAACTATTCAGACAAAATATGTTAATTAACCGGTCTGTATGGTGCTCCGTTGCAATGGAAACAAAGTACAATGTACAAAGTTAAGTTAAAGTTTCCCTAACAAATGCGATATTTGCAAATGCTTACAGAGAATGGCTATAGAACCTTTCCCACATACAACACATCTTTAACAGACTATTTTTTTTGAAGTCTAGTAACAAATATTGAAACTCCAGTTAAGGGTTGACCATTTCCCTCATACAACAATTCTGCAGCTGACGTTTTCGAAAACCTACCAACACACTTTTAGATGAAAGTATAATTATTGAATAAAACTGAACACATTGAGGAAAATAAAGAAATTGATCATTATGAACTTTTTTTACATTTGTCACAATGTTTTCAAAGTGGTCTGCTGCAGTGGTGTCAGAAAGCGTCTATTATTGTATATTGGAAAGGTTTAAACAAACATTACGTCATTTTATGAACGTTGACCGTAACCGTGACTACCGAGTCTTCAATATATATGAGTCACCCCGTGGGAACATTTCGACATATGAGCTGTTCCATCGGAAAACCAACATTATGAACTCTGCGTAATATATCGACCCATATCAACATGCGCATTCCGCGCAGGCTAATCCGGGCCGATACATACCGTTTCAGGGAGATATAGGTTCAGAGTAATGTTTCCTGAAACAGAAAATCCAGAGAAGTCGAAAAGTGACTGTCCAAGCTGATCCGCAGACTGCTGCCTGCGTATTTGAAACGATGCCATGCGTGCGAATAATCTTAAATATTATCATACAAATTGTTATTTTAAAGGTAGGGGGAAGGGAGAGAGAATAAGTGGGTATCTTGAATAAGTTTCTGCAAATCTTCAATTTCCGGCTTCCGTTATTTACTTGTTTTGATTACCTAAGTTTTACATATTTCTCAAAATAGACTGCTTTGAAAACATCTGAGGAAAATAAAATGGAATCAATGTATATACATACGTACAACCATCGTAGACAGAAAGAATAAATATGATGCACAAGTTGCCACTCGAAGGTCGTCTTTTGCAATGTAAGAATTAATAATATCCTAAGAATGTTTGTCTATTACACTGATGGTTATGTGACGGTCATCCCTAAAATAAGATTAGTTTAAACTTATTTATTTTACATCGATTGCGAAACAAGCTTTAGCTTATATTAATCACGCTCGATGTCTGCTTCCTGGTGACTTAACCAGTACTCGCGCCGTTTGTGTGAAAAAATCCCAAAGTCAGGACCCGCTCATCACGGGACGCTCTACCTCTGCACCACTGTGTTAAAATAAGATTAAATAACCTTGCCAGTCTTCGCCAAAACTTCAAGATTGGTTGTCTCCCTGTTAAATATGTTTTAACCCGTTCAGTCTCTTCAGCAGCAGATGTATTTTGAAAAGCCTTAACATTTTATGGAAAAGGGAGAAATGGCTCAGACTAAGCAATTAATGAGCTCAACTCTTTTCAATATTTAAATTTCCCCTCTGAGGATATTTTTCTTAGAGTTCCTATTTATCCCATCGAACATAACTTCTGTGGCGGCTTTACATAAATCTCTCGATCGCCGATTTAAAAGTCTCTGTATAGGTTCGTGCTTTTAAGTGTCCCACATAGAATGTGTTGGTCTAATATGTATGCAACAGAGGTCAAACCAATCATTTTCAGATGTAGCTAAGCCACATTCCTTCTATTCTAAAGAGTTGGTGTTTCATCAGTAATATCACGGCGTTTCCTTGGTAAGTTACAGTAAGTTTATTTATTCTGACACCAGCCTGTCCGTCGTTATGCTAACCCGCAACCCTGAGTGCTAAGGAGGACAGCCTTAAATAGTTGGATGTTATTTATTACATTGTTTGCAGCATTTCAAAAATAAAAGTAAATACAAATGATTTATAGTGGCACCCTCTCCAATGCGGATTTTCTAAACGAGTCCACCGGATTAAGACAAGACGGTCACGAACACTTTGGACAATTGTCAATCGAGATGGCACTAGACCATGGGACCATGAAAAGCTAATCGAGCATGCCACTCACACACTATTAAGTCACATACCTTTGATATAAGCACCAATGGTCAATCAGGACAAAACATGCATATGTTATTCCTCTAAACAAAATCGTCAGTACAAGTATATGGCCGATTTCAACCCACTCTTACCCCCTTACTTAATAAATGTTGTTCTGGATTAAGCTGTCAATATAGCGCTAAAAGCAAACTAAGTTTTGGTTACAAATCAATCATAGGATATTCAACTTTATTAAAAAAAAAAACAGTCTCAACGTCAACAAAATCATTATTGTCAAAAGGGAAGCATTCTTTTAGGTTACACACACAATACACCAAAAAAAATATCCTTCTTTGTTTTCATGTAAATCGACCAGTTTCAGTCCTTAATTGTCACACTTTCTAAGCGTTTCTCATGTAGAACACCATATATCATTGGACAGAGTTACCTCCTAGCTTTAAATCAATCCAAAGAAAAGATGGGGTCATGTATTATGCAAGAAAGAACTCGCCAGATGAAAATGGTTACCGTCATTTTGGACCAAATCAGGCACGGACAAAACCGGTGTTTAGCATTCTCTATTTTTACTTTCAAACAAGGTCAAATTACTAAAAGTGATCAAATCAATCATTTCCAGTGCATCCTACACACATTCACAATGTATTTAAAACTCAATGTCACATGCACTACATTCTGGTGATGGCATACACTAATTTCTATGCAATCAAAGGTTTTTCTGGGGACTATCGTACTATCGTAGATTTAGTATTCGCACGCGCCGCGCTCCGATCCGAATAGCTTCCCTTTGACTACAAAATTCGTGATTATACCCGTGTGAACATGGATTAGTTACCTCCCCTGATATCACGCTGGGAAGTTCAACGAGAAATCAGTTTAGTTGTAGCGTTGTCAAAAGTGGGGGAAATGGTCCACTGACTAATCTTATTTCCTGTTTCCCTGATTCAAAATTGTACTCCTAATTAACTCAAAGTTAATTAGTCAAATACCTCACTACTTAATACGCCAGTTCATCAGATATAGCACACGTTGACATTTGGGTTCAGATCAGCCTGTACATTTGCTCCATCTTGTCAGAATCTATGAACGTTAACAGGAGTTTCTAACAAACAAAGTAGTATGTGCACACTGTAGATGATGCTCAGACTACAAGTCTGATCTCGACCTTACTGTTCACAAAAGTCGACGATTACTGTTTTTCCATGGACGGAGACAAATAATGGACATGTCATGTAAGGGATACATGTATTGAGCTATGACAAGGGAACATTTATTTATTATGACATATTCGGTATGTAGAAGTTTGGGGTACATCTGACCATATTTTTTTGTTTTGTTATGATGGTGTTTAGCGCGCGCCACTGACACCAGCCAAGGGCGTAACTAGGTGAACATCGAGTACCCACAGATGAGGTAGGGGGTCCAGGCATATTCCGTAGAGTAAATTTTGAAATCCTACATTTCCTATGGTGAACTCAAGTGATCATTTTGGTCATACTAAAAACACAATTAGCTTATTCACAGGCATTGACATTTTCGGACAAAACCAATCCTGTCCACTCTTACCACTCTCACGTTCAGTTTTGAATGCATGTGTTACCTTTCTTGGCGAATTTCACACATTGGCGTACGTGCGTATATCTCGGTGCTCGCCTGCCAGTATTGCAGCTACATCACGCCACGCTTTACTACTCGTCGTATTACGGGAATATTTTACTCTGGCACCGGCGTATAAATGTCGAACTTTGGCGCCAAGATGAAAGCCATTAATTATGACCTTATATTAGTTTCCACCCGGACATTCAGCTTTTCCGGCGATTGATCGCTCTCCATCTTGTCATATCTGACAGATCTGGCTACACACTCTTCGCCAATTAGTATTTACAGGATGTTGCGTAAGTTCTATCCCAGGCCACAGGTCATACTTAACACGTAGAAATGGTTTTAACAAACATACAACACTCAGTATTAAATGGGAAAACAACCATAGTCCGAAACTATAAAACTCTGAAAACGTTTTCAGTGCTCGGAAATAAACTCCATGCTACACATAAGGATTCTGATTGGTCAATTTGGAGAACAAATTTGCTTCTGACCAATCAGATACGTGAACACCAACTATGAGCACAGATTAAAATGTTTTAGATCCATGGAGCCATGATTCGAAATACAGCACACTTAGATAACGTAGGCATATTTATGCAACGAATTATCTCGATAACTGACAGGTTTCTGGAAACATTATCCATTCTTGTACCTGAACATGTGGAAAGCGCCGTAAAAACATCAAAACATTTCTGACAAACATCGTCCATTTATGTTTGAACCGGGCCCGGTAGCTCAGTCGTCCGTAGCAGCGACGCGGGCTGTCAATCCATGGGTAATGAGTTCGAATCCCAGCTTGGTGGTTCCAACATTTGACAAGAGTCACTGTGACATGCTTCATTCGTCTTTCACCAATGGGCTAACAGTCTATGAGGAAAAGCAGCCAGTTGCTTGAAAAGGATGATGTGTTGAGTACTTGTATGAGGAGAACACAGACAGTGACACTCCAAGAAAAACAATCCAAGAAAGACACTCCAAGAAAGACACTGCAAGAACGGACACTCGAAGAAAGGACACATCAGGTTAGACAAACCAGGAACGGACACATAAAGAAAATCCAAATACGGACACTCCAAGAAAGACACTCCAAGATTGGACACTCCAAGAAAGACACTCCAAGAAAGGACACTTCGGGAAAGACAAACCAAGGACGGACACATGAAAAATATCTGTGGAGCGAGGTAACTGTCCCAATACCTGATGGGCCTACGGCCCATTACAGAAATAATAAGTAAATCATAATATAAGTTTATAATTTTATTAATTAAGAAGGTGAAGCAAATGTCGAAATTCAATTGAAATTGGAGAGTTCTTGGAGTGTCCGTATTTGGATTTTCCTGATGTGTCCGTTCTTGGAGTGTCCGTTCTTTGAGTGTCTTTCTTGGAGTGTCCTATTTGGATTTTCCTGGTGTGTCCGTTCTTGGAGTGTCTGCATTTGGATTTCCTGATGTGTCCGTTCTTGGGGTGTCCCTTCTTGGAGTGTCTTTCTTGGGGTGTTTTCCTTGGAGTGTCTGGTTCTCCTACTCAATGTGAGTTATTGTGATCGCCTTTTGTCTGGCGTGTGTCAACATCTTCTCCTCTGTAACGAGTGGTTTAATTGGGATGAAACTTCACAGAAAGCATCCTCTAAATGGCTTGAACAGAAATCCTTCATATTTGGATCCATGCGGAAGTCATGTTTCCATGGCAACCAAACAAAAACAAAATTTAAAATTATTCTTCTCCAAAACTGGTTGGGCGATTTTCAAATCATTTTGTAGAACTAGTCTTGAGTGACCCTCTATCATATACCTTTAAGCCATAATGATTCGTCAAAAAACATGGCCGCCTGTTTTGCCTAATATGGTTAAAGTAGAAACGGTAGCACAAAATCTTGTCGAGGGAATATCGGCTGAATCCATAAGATTTCTTAAGTTTTCTCATATTGGACATTAATGGTTTTGTTAAACGTTTAAAGTGTGTTTTATTAAGTTGAATACCCACTGACTGATTTGTAACCAAAACAGTCCTTGCATTTAGCTACATTGGCTGCTTAATATCCATGTTCAAAACAACATGTATTTTCTGAAATTGGAAGTTAAATTTACTGCGGGATAGGGGTGACCTTTGA
This sequence comes from Clinocardium nuttallii, assembly GCA_031471495.1. NCBI lineage: Eukaryota > Metazoa > Mollusca > Bivalvia > Cardiida > Cardiidae > Clinocardium > Clinocardium nuttallii. The sequence continues at coordinate 8,612 of JAUELF010286605.1, read as the reverse complement.
TTTGCTGACCTCATAGATCAAGAACAGGAAGGTCAACATGTGTTTTTGTGCTTTTTGGTAGTTTTAAGAATGGCATTTGATTGAATTATTCGTTTTCTAGGTTTTTGGAATGAAGGAAAAAAGCCAATGCCCAAAACGCTATAATGGTCGCCTATGGAGAATGTATTGCTTTCATCTGACCTTAAATTATACACGGTTAAAACAGGGACTATATATATCTATAGTCCCTGGTTAAAACAAAATCGAAATGCATTGAAAATCTTTGTAGTACTCGGACAGTCATATACTTGAACGCACCTCGTAACAGCAGCGCGCCCACGTCTCCACGAAAATGAAAGCGAGTGCAAGCACATATATATATCCTCAAATTTGGCTTCCCTAGATCCTAAATTTAAGTTCATCTATAATCTGTCAAAAAGTTTAAATGCAATTGTTTGCCTAATTTAATATAAAACAACTGTGTCAGACTCGGCCTTAGAATCAAATACCTCCACAGACAATTGTGACAGGAAAAACCTCAGCAAATTGCTCCGCATGTTTATCCGATAGGGGTCAACACTCAAAGACAGCCAGACAATCACTCAGACATTTTGCTTATCATTTGTGTTTTATATATCGTTGGATGACTGTTGAAACAAAAACAATCAAGCAGTTCATAACATACTTCGCTTTTCATTTCTGTTCAATGAATGTCATCACACAACTTGGGCATTCAGAGAAGTCCTCGATTAAATCCATGTGATTTATCTGCGTACATTTCGACCAAACTATTGAATAACTAGAAGTTAAAATAGATTTGAAAACATAGAAATACTATAACTATGCGCATTTTCTTCTTGTGTCGCCTTCATTTTGGAGTTGTTGATTTTAGTTCGCATAAGCATAAAGTGCTGAAGGTGGGCTATTGTGATCAACCTTTGTCTGACGTCCGGCGTCGTCATCAACAATTTCTTTATTACTTTCCCTCATACGATAATTCTGCAGCAGACAACTTTTAACATATTTTGTCAAAATTTGTAAAATCTCTGTAATTGAATGGATAGCCTATGACTAAAAGTGGAAAACATTGGTTTGTGCAATTTCTTCTTTTGTCACTATGTTTTCAAAAAGCCGTCTGCTGCAGAGGTGTCAGTAAGGGTCTTTATGAGGGAAAGGGTTAATCAACAATACTCACAGAAAAGTTCCTTTGATGATCCTCTTTAAAAGATGTTCAAAGAATATCAAATTCAACTAATAAATTAGCTTGCTTCGTCATCTGAAAGAGGGAAATATACAGAACTTTAAAATGCTTCTCTGACACTGCTGATTTGATTACAAGATAAGTTTGCAGAAATTGTTACATTTACTTGAGTGGAAATTGTGCAAGCACTATTCATTTGGTTGAAAAACTTCTTGACACAACTTAATAAAACCGTCTTCTTCTCTGAAAATGCTTTGTCTGATTTCAAGATAATTTGGCTGAAGTTTTCCTTGGGTGACCCACTAAAACATTGTTCATTGCCTGATGTCAAGATGATAAGGATGAAATGAGTCGTCCCGCGAGAAAATTGGAACCGGATCAGCCTAAGCATGCTGCACAAGCTCACCCGGATAGACACATTTCGCCTCTTTTCTGTTTCAGGAATCATTACTCTATACATATATCCCCCTCAGACGGAATGTGTCGGTCCGGATCAGTCTGCGCAGGCTGATCTGGATCGATACATTACTCAGAGGCCAAAATGTTGGTATTCTTGCGGGACGGCTGAAATGTTCCTTAGGTTTCCTTCTACTAGAATTGATCAAGTCATTTTGTTTAGTTAAAACAATATGCGGCATCAGAAAAGGGGCAAGAATGAAGCCACCAATAGCGTTCCATCAACACTACGGACACTAAGTCCGAACGCACGCTCATACAGATAACTCGGCGACTTTATGCTTACCCGAAGTTTATAGGAGCATAAAAAGCTTAACGATAGGTAACCTAAACCCGCCTTTCCAAACGACGTTTAAAAACGTTGCGACAAAAAGGGAATATAAATTATAATGAACAATTTCTCATTGCGTCGTCACACTGTCTTCAACTCTGTTCAATAATTAGGACCTATACATTCACTTTTCAATAGTTTTACCTGTGTGTTTGTCTATTCAATAATTACGACCTATTTTTAACCAATGTGCTGTCAAAGTCGTCTGCAAATGTGTTGTATTTGGGAAATATTAACCTCAAATAAGATTAATTGCGTTTGAGGTACTAAAACGGACATCGAAAGGAAAAAACAACAACACTATTTTGAAAGTCGTCTGCGTATTACGTCAACATTAATTTCGGCCTGGAACGAGAAATGTAACAGGCGGGGAGAATATGTTTCAACAACAGTGTCTCAAAGACGAAACGAAAATAAAGCAAAAATACAACCAAGACATTAACCTACATGTAGGCTACAATTGGGGTTGTCACAATAAAAAACATTCTTGTGTTTTAGACAAATTGTTTTTTGAGATTATGTATATTTAAAAAAAACTACTCTCGGTCGAATTGTTTTTATCAATTAGAAATATTCTTATTGCTGTAATAATATTCAAGCGAAACTTCAATTTAAGTCGTATTTTGTTAAGTAAATTATCGTTGATATAACCACGCCGGTTATTACATTCCTACAAATTGGTGTAAATGTTATATGAATACCAGTCCAAACGAGTGTGTGTTGTTTGGTGTTTTACACCGCTTTCAACACTTGTTCAGCTATACCACGACGTGTCCTAGGTAAGGGTTTCCAGTATTACTGGTCCATTTATCCTGACACTAGCCAGTTCGTCATAATGCTAACCCTGCAACCCTGAGCGCCAAAGTGGGCAGCCATTACTATTTAAAGTCTTTGGTATGATCCGTCCGGGGATCGAACCCGCAATAGAGGAGGACGCTCTACCACTGCATCACCAAGGCGGACCTCCACTTCAAACGAGAAAGGGTAATGTTGATTTCTTTAACCACACTATCACTCGCTCGATTTTGACCTTTTTTGTACGATTCCATATTAAGAACATTTCCTGTTAACAATCGGATTTGTCTGATGGCCACGATCCTTGGTTGCACCGAGAGAATCTTGTTTAGGCACATTGAGAAGAATTTTAAAGAGGACTCGTCATCCTAAATTCTCTCTAACAAAAGACTTTCTACAACACACACTATTCATTTTGTTCTCCTGGTTTAGTTGTCAAAGTGGCTTAAACATGGATAAACTAGGTCCAATTCCACCAACCTTATTTAGGGCTAAGTAATACTTAAATACTTAAAAGCATATTTCATCTTATTTGTTTCCCTGATATTTTGTGGTGGAATGAATTTAAGTAAATGACAATATTTATTGAAATAGTTACCATGCAGACAAACAATATTTGTTATGAAATGAAATATTTCAGTATTTTATAAGGGAAACAAGAATGATGAAATACGCCTTTAAGTTTTTAAGTATTGCTTAACTCTAAGTAAGGTTGGTGGAATTGGACCCCGATTACATAACTCTTCCAACTTACAACAAATCTTCGGAAGACAATTGTGAAAACGTGTCGAAATATGGAAATACTCTATTAATAAAAGTTTATTTAGTAAACAGAGTTATGAGCGTGTTAGCCTTTTGCTACAATGTTTTCCAAAGGTCTTCAGTTGCAGATGTCTCAAAATGCGTTTGCATGTGCAAGTAGGTTTATACAATATCTATTTTAGACTCTCTCTGAATGCCGAGATCTTAAAAGTCCTCAGTTTCCGTGAAAAACTAATTGACGCAAAACCACTGCAGAATAAAATACAAATTACAGCTTCTTTCTAATGTGGACCTTAACCCTTTCCCTCTTATAGACGCTTTCTGACGCCTATGCAGCAGACGGCTTTTCGAAAACACAGTGACAAAAGAAGAAATTGCTCAAAACGAGCAATTTCTCCTTTTGCCACAATGTTTTCCGCTTTTAGTCATTTAATTATAGAAATGTCCTTTTCATTTTTATTTGTCAAATATGTTCAAAGTCGTCTGCTGCAGAACTGTTGTGTGAGGGAAAGGGTTAAGCTCCCCGCCCATTCATTTTCTTAATGCACATTAGCCATTCGAATGTCTCATGCCGATGATTTCCCTAAATATTATCTCATTATTATGTTTTATCCCTATTCAACATACAACAGATGTGCAGCCATTAAGTAAACAATATGGAACATTTCTATAAATGATGGTATACTTACTGAAAATAGTTGAAAACATTTTGACAAACGGAGAAGTTGCTCCTTTTGAGCATTTTTTTCATTTTGCCACACTTTTTTCAAGAGCCGTCGTCTGCAGATGCGTCAAAATGCGTCGTATAGGATGGAAAGGGTTAAAGGATACCATCATGCTCAAATACCTTAACAGTGCAACTTCATTATGTTATTGTGAACCGAAATAAACGAGAATGGACTTAACCTTAATACGACTGCAATATATTTTAACAATTCCTGTTATTACCGCATATCTCGCTATGAGTGAATTGAGGTGGTTTATCATGACGATTTAAAACAATACGTTTGAACACTGTATACCAATATAGGCTTTCACAGTCGCTACCTCTACTTATATAGTAATCCTTTGGAAAAGTCCTCTATAATATGCAAGAACTGACTAAACTTATCCGCTTTATCCCCAATGGAACATAAGGTCACAACTATCTGCTTTCACTTCCCGCTGTGCTTTGCCATGTACAATGTGTGACACCAGTTGTAATGCTACGTTTACACTATGTTCCCGGCGCCCACGGCAGCCCCGTTTGCCCGAAACGTTGTGTGCCGTGGGACTTTGGCCATTGTTTTCTCTGTATTCAAGTCGTGTTACGTCTTGGCACGTTTTCTAACGGTCTATCACGGTATGTCCGTGATGGGCCGTGGGAGGAAACGGGGCCGAGTCCCGGAGGCTCCAAGGCGCACTACGGTTGGCCCTCGGTCTACCACGGATGTCAGTACGTTTTCTCCCGGCCCGTCACGTTCTGATGGAGTCCATCACGTTTCTCCCGTTCTGATCAAGTCTAACCCATTTTTCACAATTTGTAAAGGCTTTCTACGGATAAAACGTAGACGCCGGGCAGCTTTGGAGCACGTTTGTGCCCAAGGTATACAAAGAAGGCCTTCCAAGCAATAGCAATCATTGTATCCTGAGATTTCGACTAGACAACATCATGAATGCTTAAGCTGAAGAAGATGTTGTGTTTGCATGTTTGCTGGGTGCATATATCTAGTCTTTGCGTCAGCTAGAAGAAGGCATTTGCAGAGAGGGAATGCCAGAGTGCAACAATCAGGACGAATGCGGACGAGAAGGCCAATATCCATGTGGGTGCGCGAATGGTTTTCTGGAGGCAGAATGCAGCAGCTGGGCCACTGCTCAACCTTTCTCACCAGCGAGCTCGACTAGAAGATGTCAACGACTTCCAGAGCTCCTCGACGATATCCCGGAATGAGTAACACAAGCCATCGAGAAACAAGACACGAAGTTCCGCTCTGCCTTACCACCTGGACTGAAGCTGTCAGTAACTTTGAGACATATGGCCACTGGGGTAAATTACTCGTCACTCTGCTATGTGTTTCGGTGCAGTAAAGCAGCATTCTGCCATATGGTGCCACCATCGTGGAAGCCTACATATGTCTTTAACCGGCGCGTCTTTGTAAACGGCCAGCCCATTGGATTACAGCGTGCGACAGAGGTCAGTGATGAGCTCCTTTTCATCCTCCGATAAGTTGGTGACGACCCTGGAGGCTGCCTCCCCCTAGCAGGTCCTATTCAGCCTCAGGTTCTTGCGGTGGTGAACGGCCATGATCTTCACGCTGCTCCTGCTCCTGTATTGGTGGTGGTGGTGTGCAGGACGGGTGGCCTTCCTATGTGTTGTCTTCTTCGGTGGCATAGCTTGGCTTTCTTTCTTTAAAGCTTGGTCTTCTTCTCTCTTCCTAGTATAGATGCAGAAATGTGTCGTCGATTGCTCAGACTTGAATATACTCACACCCAGACCGAGCGCCGTGTCAGACCGTAGTAGAACGCATCGCTCCGTAGCGCGCCGGACCCGTAAACCGTCACAAGCCGGGACGCGCCGTGTTTGAACGTGTCAGACCGTAGTTAAACGCAACGTGCCATAGCGCGCCGGGCCTGTAAACCGTCACATGCCGGGACGTGCCGTTATTGAACGTGACAATACTTGAAAGAACCGTGAGATGCCGGGGAAAACACATGCTTCCCGTCCCACTACGGAGCGCCTCTAAGTTTGGTTACGGCCTATTAATATTAAGGACTGTCACGTTTTGCTGCGTTCACGCCGTTTTACTACGGTATACTAGGTTTCTCATCCGCACCGTGACTCCCGTGGCAAATCTTTTGACAGTTTAAACATCTGGCCCGGCAGCCACGGAAATCACGGCCTGTCACGTTTGCCTATCCAGTCATATCACGTTGACTCACGAACAACCCGTTTTGACCACGGTGGCCTGAAACGGGGCTGCCGTGGCCGCCGGGAATATAGTGTAAACGTAGCATTAAGGACACTATATCAATACGTATTAGCCAAAGTACAAGTACACTACAGTTTATTTCATATGGCGATTTACAAATCTGACGTCATCGGTTTTAAACTTTGAAAAGTTCCATAACACCATCACCATTAAACACACTGTTATATGGACATATTCTGCAAAATTTAACATTAAATCTATTTACTTCGAACATTTTCAGAACTCCACGGTGGTGTAGTGGTCCGCCTCCAATGCGGGTTATCCACGGTCGCTTCATTCCAAATACTTTAAAATGGTATTAATGGTTTCCCGTCCTTAGCGCTCATGACTGTGAGGGTAGCATAACGACTGACTCGCTGGTGTCAGGATAAATAAAGAAATAATACTGACAAATTACCCAAAAAATGCCCTGAAACTTAAAAAGTGTTGAAAGGAGCATGAATAAGTCATGGACTATCTAGTTAAAAACGTGTTATGAAACAAAGGTGTTACTCTGTAACTGTTTCTTTCGGGAAAGAATATCAGTCAATTATATTTTCCTACTTAACCCTTCATGAAATGTCAAGACCATACCCTAGATGGTCGAGAAGTTGTGTGATGTCCTAAAAAGGCATTTGAGTGTTCATTAAATAGTATAATTTTGTAAATTCTTATGTTTTCGAAAGGAAACTAAGTAATTGTCAGGATACAATGATTGTTATTGCTTGGGAGGTCTTCTTTTTATACCGTTGGTATAAACGTGCCCCAAAGCTGCCCGGCGTCCACGTTTCATCCGTAGAAAGCCTTGACATAAATTGAAAAACGTGTCAGATCTTAATCAAAACGTGAGAAACGTGAGGGACCCTATCAGAACGTGACGGGCCCGGAGGGAGCTTACTGGCATCCGTGGTAGACCGCTGGCCGAACCGTAGTGCTCCTTGGAGCCTCTGGGACTCGGTCCCGTTTCCTCGCACGGTCCATCACGGATAGTTCGTGGTAGACCGTGTAACGTGCCAAGACATAACACGACTTGAATACAGAGGAACAAATGGCCAAAATCCACGGCGCACTACGTATCGGGCAAACGGGGCTACCTTGGCCACCGGGAACATAGTGTAAACGCAGCATTAAACAAGCACAGCCCTTACATTAATATGTCCTTTTGATTGAAAGTCGATCCTTTAACGTAGATACTCAGGAAGCTGTTTCCACACGTGAATTAGTAACGTTAACGTCGGATACCTGGAGCCCCGCTCATTTGTTTTTATTTTTTAATATCCTCGAACATTCGAGAATGCTGTTCTAAGTCTACTCTTAGTATTACTTAAATCAATATCCTTACTTATTATTCAGAGCCTGCAAAGACTTGCGCTACATTCCTGACATTGCAACTAGTCGAGTTACGGATAAAACGGTTCAAAGTGCCGAACAAGATTTGTCAGAGCACCTTTGTAAAGTTAAGACCTTCAGGGATGACCGACATGAACACAAATCTCGTTTATCAAGTGGGAAATATTTAGCTTTGGATAGTGTGAAGGAAAGGAGAAAAAAGATTGATGAACACCTAGACAAACGTGAGCATGCCATCTGTAAAAATATTTCTGATAAATACGAAGAATTCTGTGAGAACCTGGATGTTGATATTAACACATGTGATGACACCATTACTGAGTTAGAAAAAATGAACACAACATTGATGATAGAATCGGACACAAACAATGTATCGCAAACGTTATAGGTGTACGGCAAATTATTAAGGAAGCAGAACGGAGATGGCAAGCATCCATTGACAAAATAAACTATTTGCCTAAAATTAACTTTCAGACTGGAAATGCGATCAGCGATATCTTGGTTCAAGAGACACTATTTGGACGTGTCGTAGTAAGAAATGCATCTCCGACAGGCTTACGTCATGTAGAAAATGTGAATATAAGACATCCTGAGGACAAACTCACGTGTGACTGTATCGATCTTTGTCAGCTTCCTAGCGGTACTTTCATCCTGACAGACTGGACCAATAAGAAGGTTAAGTCGCTAGAGTATGACACAACATACAAACTGTCTGGTCAACTATCAATGTCTGACAAACCTTTTGGTATATGCGCTGTGAATGAAAATGAGGTTGTTGTCACTATGCCAT
>JAUELF010286595.1:0-10214 GCA_031471495.1 Clinocardium nuttallii | reverse complement strand
TTTAAAAGTAGTGGCCAAGGTTAAAGTTTTCATTTTATACCACAGACAGAGTGACAGACAGGCCAAAAACTATATGCCCACCGAATCTATGATTCCGGGGGCATAAACAATGTCGTTTGACTATATTTTGTCAAATGCTATTTTTATATTTTAAACGAGACTTAACAAACTGTTGCCGATTGATATAACATCTGAAATATACCTTCGGAACTCCTCGGGTAATTACGTAAACTTTCATCATTGGTGAAGCATTCATCACCGAGGTAGTCCGAATGATGAAATATATATATATAGAAATATAGCCTTTAAGACATAATAATGAAAAATTATTTAAACTTAAATAATTTCATTAATGAAATAACATATTATTTCCATTGACGTACACTTCTATTTCAGTGGCGACCCTTCACCATATTTGATATCGCATTTGGCTATGAATTTTAACCAATCATGTTGAAGTTATGCGTGACAATCTGTGGTTGCACCTGGATATGTGCAAGTATAACATAAATACATTTCAGATGGCAATACCGATTCTGTGTTCGACGTCAATACACAGACTGGTTTGATTTCCGTGGTAGGTAGACTGGATTACGAATCCGAAACAAGTTACTCAGTACTGGTCCGGGCTATGGATAGAGGGCGCCCTGCTCGATCGGTCACGTGCACGGTGATAATAAGTATTATACCAGTCAACGAGTTTGAGCCGTTAGTTCGTGATATGAATGCAGTTGACATTCTAGAAGATACGTCAATTGGTTAGTATGAATATATATTATGATTGTGACTCTCCTTGGTGCCACTTGTGGTAGAAAGCATCCGCATATATCCTTTTGTATTGACGTTGGGCACTGTATTCATACCTATTTCATTTTTCGCGTCACTGACGTTTTTCTAATAAATGAAAAATTGTTAAAAATATAAAATATGTCAGAACGTTATTTGTTTTATTCTATTATATTTCATCTGCGGTTAGAGAAGACACGGGTGAGCTCGTTCATACACACAGCAGTACCATCAGACTATTTACTTTATGTATACATGAGCCGTTCAACGAGAAAACAACATTGTAGATTCTGCGTTAAGTATCAACCCGGATCAGCTTAAGCATGCAGCGCAGGCTTATCCGGCTAAACACCTTTCGCCTCATGTGGATTTTCTGTGTTTCAGGAATCATTATTCTATCCCGCTGCGACGGAATGTGTCGGTTCGGATCTGCGCGGACGGCGCATGCTGATCTGGTCGATACATTACGCAGAGGCCATAATGTCGGTTTTCTCGTTGCACGGCTCACATGTGTTATAGACCTAAAACCATCTTCTGAGAGTCAAAAAAAGATTCGAATCATAGTCGTCCCAGAATGTAACACATTGGGTTTAACAAGACCTCTAATGTTCAGACCCAGTTCTATTATAATTCTTATTTCAGGACAGTCGATATTCCGGATCGAAGCATCAGATGGTGATAACGGTCCAGATGGTACCTTGATGTACGCTATCGTGTCTGAAGGTTATCCCTTCACAATAGAACCACTGACAGGTGTGGTCCGACTTTTACATGAACTGGACAGAGAAACAATCGACACATACAACGTCCAGATAGAAGTGAGTGACATGTCAGAAAGTCAACCCAAGTCCACCATGTTTTCAGCTAACGTGAACGTACTAGATGTCAATGATAACATACCGATGTGTGACATGTTCTATGTGCAGACGCTTTTCCCGCCAATTCAAAGCGGTAACGTCATTGTAACGCTTAATTGCACGGACGCAGACGGTGGACAAAATGGCAAATTGTCTTATACAATAATATCGGGGAATATTAACTTAGACATGTCAATATCATACGACGGAGGGCTGACAGTTTTAAGGAATCCGTCTTCTGCCGAGTACCGTCTAGAGATAGAAATTCGTGATGGGGGTACGCCATCTTTCAGTACACACGCCATTGCCGTTATCCTAACCGGCAGTAAGCCCATGTTTAAAAACCTCCCGGGGTCCGTGGATGTATCCGAGAATGCAGGTATCGGCAAGTCTGTATTTCAAGTTCAATCAATGAGTGTCTCTAAACAAATAAAATACGAAATAACTGAGATTTACATCGACAACGATAACGTTGCTACACAAGATTCTGTCAAAATAGATATGTTCACGGGAATCATTTACACGTGGAAACAACTTGACAGGGAAATTACAGAAACAATTAAGGTTGTTGTCAAAGCTACTGATTTAATAAGTGGCATTGAGGCAGATTCGACGTTAACAATCGATATTGTCGATGTAAATGACAATGCGCCAACATTCGATAAAAACATTTACAACATAGCCGTGGTAGAAAATATCCCACCAGCGTCGTCATTACTTAGAGTTACCGTAACTGACCTTGATTCCGGTAGCTTTGGACAGTTCGATCTTTTTATCGATGAAAATACGAGTGCCATTTTTGTAATCGATGATACAGGAACCATCAAAACACGCTCAGGTATTGATCGCGAAATCACAGATAGATTTACACTCGTTCTAACTGCGGTTGATCGCGGACACGAGATAAAGTTCACTAGTACTGCAACCGTTTTGGTTCTTGTTATCGACTCAGATGAGTACTCTCCAGAATTCATTGATGTTGGATCAGATCTCGAGACTAGACTAAGTGAAGATACGCCGCTTGGGTCGCAAATATTTGTAATGGAAGCAAGAGACTTTGATGTCAAAGCAGAATTGACATATTCGTTTCAAAATTTAAAAGATGGTAATTTTTTGATAGATGACTCCTCTGGTTCAATCTATCTTTCGCGCCTCCTCGACAGAGAAGAACAAGATAGATATACACTGGTGGTTCAAGTTGTTGATGAAGGTGGAAGAACCGCAACTGCTACCGTGACGGTAATCGTTACGGACATTAATGACAACGATCCACAATTTGAATCGCATATTTTTAAATTAGATGTATCAGAAAACGAAGCACTAGGATACATAGTCGACTCTATCCTTGTTCATGACGAAGACTTGGAACAGAATGGTCAGACTTCTTTATCCATAACAAATGGGAATATCGATGGGACGTTTGATGTTCGGGGATTTGATCTTGTGCTCGCAGGTACACTTGATTATAACTCGATTACACAATATCTGTTGATACTTGAGGCTAGCGACAATGGTTCCCCACGAAGAACTTCTAGTGCGACAGTTATTGTTGAAGTGGAGCCTGATCTTAAGCAACCATTGTTTGCTGTAGATTATCAAGAAGTCAAAATACCAGAAAATTTATTTATTGGATATGTTGTGTTCGACTTTGATGCTACGTTACGAGGAGCAATGGAAGGAACTGACCTTATATACTCGCTTCTTTCCGGTAATGCAAATGGACTGTTTGGACTGGATAAGAAAACCGGACAGCTTACAGTTGCAAGAAAACTTGACAGGGAACTGAATGGTGACTTCCATAAAATGATCGTTATTGCAACGAACATGTACGACACCAATCTACGAGCTAATACTGAGGTAGATGTCTATATAGACGATGTCAATGATATAGCACCAACATTTCTGAGCGACAGATATTTGTTTGACGTCAAAGAAAACGAAATTGAAGGAAATATCATTGGCACAGTTTCTGCCGAAGATAATGATTACGGGCAAAACTCTGAAATATCCTATGAAATATCTGGAGGTGAAGAAAATGGTGAAACATTTTCAATTGACAGTCGCACAGGTGAACTATCTCTAAGGCGCCAGGTAAATTATATATTTGATCAAATATTTCACTTTTCCGTCATAGCATACGATCATGGGTCGCCTTCTCTTACCGGTAAAACAATGTTAACCGTGCATATCGTAGATATGAACAATAATGCGCCAATATTTGACCAAAAAGAGTTTACAGTATCAGTCAGAGAAAATGTAAAATCAGGAAAACAGGTTTTCCAAGTAAACGCTCAAGATGATGATTCGGGTATAAGTGGCGAGGTTTTGTTTCGTATTGTCGAAGGAAATCGTTATGGTTGTTTTGAGCTGGACTCAGAAAACGGAGAACTAAGAACTTCGAAACCATTAGACAGAGAGAAGGTTGATACGTTTTCATTGTTAATAGAAGCTGAAGATAAAGGGTCGCCGTCACTGACTGGATCTAGTGTGGTTACAGTTTTCGTATCGGATGTTAATGATAATATACCACTGTTCGATAGACCAGTCTACACAGTCTCAATGAACAGATTCGGACCCATTGAGGCATTCGTCATTACAGTTTCTGCCGTGGATACCGACCTAGGTGAGAACGCAATGATAGATTATCAACTCGTGGGTACATACGAAAAGTATTTCCAGATTGACTCTGCATCAGGACGCATTTATACCTTTGCAGATTTGAGTCTGTTTGAAGAGAACGGTATTGAAGTGACAGTTGTGGCGAAGGACAGGGGAACTCCAAGACTGTCTAGCTCTGCTTCTATAGACGTTCAGCTTCATCCGACAAAGTTCAAGGAGGTCGAAGACTATTCTTTTTCTGTATCGGAGTACGATCCCCCTAACCAGTTTATTGGTACTCTTGGTACTCAGTCGGGGATGAAATATGCGATAGAAAAGGGAAATTTCAAAAACAATTTCCGCATTTCTGAGGACGATGGTAATATATTTCTTCGAGGAATTTTGGACAGAGAAGAATATTCTGATTATTTTCTTATTGTCAATTCATACCATAGATTGACACCAAATTTGGAAAATAAACTTAATGTTCATATTAAAGTGCTTGATGAGAATGATAACAGTCCAGGATTCTCACAAGAAGAATACACATTCCTCGTTCTTGAACACACGCCAATTGGATTCAGTGTAGCGCAAGTGACAGCTATCGACAAAGATAGTGGAGAAAATGGTCACGTGTCCTACTTCATAGTAGAGGAAGAACCGAAGAAATTCTTTACCATCGATGTTGGTGGGAACATGTATGTGAAAGAATCTGTGTCGTATCAACGGATTGATAAACTCAATTTCACTGTAGTTGCAAAAGATAATGGGCAGTTCTCACGGAGAGGGTCAAGTCACGTGGTCATCGATATAATTGATATAGATGAAAGCAGTTTTGATAATGGAAGCGGTCATCGGTCTAATCTCCTATCTGTTCAAGTGCCAGCTACAGCAACAAGCGGATATGTAGCCATGACATTAAAGCCGTCAGATTTTGGGCTTGGTGTCACCAAATCAAAAGTGCGATATCTTGGCCATGACAACAAACAGATATTTGAAGTGAAAGAGAGTTCTGGTGATATCATTTTACGGAAATCTGGCAACATTACACCAGGAGTTTCACACTGGCTATGGGTTGTTGCCAATGTGATCGAAGGTACCGCTGGAAAAGAGACCATGGTTATGATCCGAGTGAATAGTTTTCAACCTGGGCGTCACGTAGTTGTGTTTACACATGCAGTCAGTTATCACATACTGGATATAAACAGGTAATATTCTTTAAGATCATGTTGTCGATCCTATTTAGAGTACATATTAGTCGAAACGAATGTAAAGAGACATTTCGCTTTTATGAATCTGTTTCCTTCAACTCCCTTGGATCGATAAATACTATCAATGCTGATTTTAGACGCGTACCTAGCTTCTATTACTTTGATTAAAATGCATACGAGCCACGATATTGTGTCTTATTGCATCTGCGTATAGAGAAATAGCGGGTGATATATTATTGAATGATGCCTGGCTGAAGTCAAGTATACCCTAAATCACGCCTCATACATCTATGACAGAGTAAGATAAGACGAATATAACAAGACGTCAATTAATTCAATTACAACGGTGAACTCCTTTGAAAACTGTCTGCACACTGAGATTTTATTTCTGAGCTTTGTGTTACAAGTTTCTAATCAAATTGTAAATACTATGATAGTTCTATTCATGTTACATAGCATCTTGCCGATAGTCTTATTAAATTAATTTGCAACAAGTATATATCTATTTACAACCCAAACAAAACTGTTTCTTTCCAGGGATATGTTTACAGGGGAACTACAGAACATCTTTCCGTCAGCCTATCCAGTTATTTGGAAGATTGAGGGCGAACATATGTTTTCCAGACGAAAACTTCTCCAATTAAAGTAATTGTTTATGCATTTAATATATTCATAAAAAAAGAAAAATATTACGAATTACTTATTTTACGATTATCCATGCGCAACCATGACACAGTAGCATGTAATTCTTGTTTGTTCTTTGGAATAGATACTAAATGCCAAAGTTATAATATCTTTTTGTATTGCATTATATGTTGCATGTTTAATCTATTTTCAGTTCCAAGTCCTATGTGTATTTTCTTCGTGATAACGAAACAAGGCTTGGTGTCCCAAACGATGAAAATAAGCGTTTCTATCACCAAGATGAACTTATTGATATGCTTACTGAGAGAGATGGTCGCGTCTCCGAGAAACTGAATTCTGAAGAATTCGACAACTTTCACGTGATTGCGGTTGATCGATTTACGGAACCGGAAGTCGAAGAAAAACCATGGATCGAAACACCGATGGGACTTATAACAGTTGTCCTTTGTATCACTATACCACTGCTTATCCTGTGTATTGTGATGGTTGTTCTGATGTCTAAAAAGTGTCACTGGGGACTGTTAGTAGTTAAATACATGTACATGCATCACATCTGTTTAAATATGACCTTTGGTCAATACTTTTATCATATCACCCGTGTATCTGTTCTAAGTGTTCATTTACATTTTATTAAGTATTTCGACGCTTTTATTGATAATTGCATCGTAACAGTACACACGTTACAAAAAGCATACAAGTTATCCATGTACGTTTCCAACATGTGCAACAAATGGCACTGCGATACATTCCAGAAATTCAAATTTAAATTGTTATGTTCACATAATACATGTCAATTAAAATACTGTAATGACAAACCTGATGGGTTAAAATATTCTTGTATCAAATGTTTACGATGAAACCAAGACAATTAAAATACATTGCGCTCTAAACCTGGTAGCTTTAATGATAAAAGTAATATTGACAAATATAGAAATGGGTAATTTAAGAATATTCAGTATTTCATATTAAACAAATTGTCACTTTACTTTACAGATTTCCGAAACTCAAAATGAAGGTTGGAAACGAACTATGTACGTATACAGTCTACTTCTCTTTAACTTCAGTTATAGTGTCACCCCTATTGAAGGAGCCATCACTTTAAGATTTATGAGACACCTTTGTTCTGAAAACAGCTTTGCTTCCCGAGTTCTTTTTTTTTTTGCCAGACACCGGTCAGACAGCCTTTTGGTACCTTTATTTAATAAGCTGACAGCTAACCAACAGACCATATCAGAACGGACCCCACTGTCGCCATTGGGATTCGAACTTTCTACCTCCCGCTCCTGAAGCAGATGTCTTAACCACTAGGCTATCGGAATCGTGTACATGTAGACATACATACAGGATGCTAGAGTGGCTGTTTGCA
The DNA here is from genome assembly GCA_031471495.1 of Clinocardium nuttallii. Taxonomy (NCBI): domain Eukaryota; kingdom Metazoa; phylum Mollusca; class Bivalvia; order Cardiida; family Cardiidae; genus Clinocardium; species Clinocardium nuttallii. The sequence continues at coordinate 2,751 of JAUELF010286595.1, read as the reverse complement.
CTGTTCAACATAATAGCAAATGACATCTGGTAATAATGTCGGAACAACAACTGTTTCAGGTTAAGCCAGCTTTATATGATAAGACGTTTTCTTGCAGACTCAGAGTTTAACATAGTGTATGTCAGGTGAAAAGCTGATAATGGTGGGGTGGGGTTGGGGGTCGTAAAATAGCTAATGTGTATATACAAAAGGTTGTCGGCCTGTTAAAACTGGTATGTTGACAATCTGGCAACTGTTCTTAAAGCATATACTTATATTATTCTTAATTTAACTTTAACTTTGATATACGTATACTAGGGCTAACTCGCAATTAACCTGAGGCTGAGTAGCAAACTAAATGGAACTGCTTTGATTGTTTTTTCAACGGCAAAGTAATATTTTGATAGTCTGCGATCTTTTTTGGAATGAAATGCCTTACTAGCTTTATTTTATCACGATGTATGTTTTTTTTTATCTGACTACTCCTTATAAAACGTCGTCAAGAATTGTTCATATACACTTAAAAACTCATGAGCACGTGCTCTGATTTTGTGTGCAATTAAATTGCACGATATAACCAACATATGTGCTATAGATCGGAACAATCGACAATCGCCGCTTCTGTATCTCGTTTATTTATATGGATTATCTTATCTGTTTTATACCGAACGATTTGGTAAGATACAATTTGATTGGCTGACGCAAAGGTCAATATGAGCCGACCTGTATGGGGCAGTCATCATATCTTTATACGAGCAAGCCAAGCCAAGATTAAGTCTGGTTTCATTGAGATTGTAAATAAATTAAATAATACAACAGTAATGTTACATTTTCAGCACCTTATCCCAAGTCTGTTGAACCTTTATACAACAACATCAAATCAAAGGTAAATATAAGCAGAGACACTATATTACTATATATAGGTGTCCGAGGTATAAGGTATGTCAGTGGACAACATTCCTCCTTTCTTACAATCGTAAAGCGCTTACGAATTTACACCTGCACGAGACCAGGTACGTATATAGCTAAGTCCCTGGCGAGACGGATGACCTTTTAGAACATTGTGGCAGAAGTAGAAATTGTACATGATCATCAATTTCTCTTTTTTTTTACAAAATGTGTACTCTTTTCAATAATTATATTTTCACCTATAGAGATTGTTCATATTTCGTCAAATATTTTCAAATTTCTCTGCTGCAGATTAGATGTATATGGGAAATTGTTAAACCATTCTTAAACAGATGTGTTTGTGAAACACTGATGCCCCCTAATGGAAACATATACAACTAACAAGGAATGCACATGTGTATTATGGAAGCCGTACATGTTACGGTTTAAAAGTAGTGGCCAAGGTTTTTATGCCACAGACAGAGGGACAGGCCAAAAACTATATGCCCACCGAATCCCTTCGGGGGGCATTAAAATCCTTGTATGACATTTCGTACTTATTGTATAAAGTAGGAAGTGGTGCAATGGTAGCGTGTCGTTATCTCGTACTAAAGGTACCTGGTTCGAAGACCTTGATGATCAGGTGCTGCCTCTGGGAATTATTAACTCAAACGGCGCGAGGACTGGTTAGGTCACCACGAGCATGATTTGTACTATAAGCTAAAAGCTTGTTTTGCGATCGATATGAAATAAATCAGTATAAACTAACCTAAGCTGTTATATACGCATACCATGTGTGATCATGGTGGTAGCATTCTCTCTGGTTATTGGAAAAAGTCATCTGAAACGAGCAAGACGTCAGCATGGAGAAATGTTTATTGTTTTATAAGGTTTTAGGCCGTTGTGTGCATTATTTCCCTTAGATCACGTCTGCAATTCACGTATTCATGACCCCTCGGTAAAAGAAAAAACGGTACAAGACTAGGAAGAGTGCCTTGCCCAAGGTACACTACCTTGACTGCCCTGACTGGGGATCGAACCCGGAACGGCATGTTCCAAATCCACGAGGTAACGTCTCGGTAACACGAAGAACATATCCAATTAAAACAATATTTATTCTTTCACTAGAAATCTTCCACGGACAACGTTCCCGTGATGGAAACTTTACGCCTGCTAGCCAAAATGAGTGAAGAGGAAAGAAATGAGATTTTACAGAATGCATTTAAAACGAAACAGACAAGTATGTTGATTCCCATACAAGGTCGTTGATATTAAACGTATCCATCGCCTCAATTTAGAAATCCAAGAGCTAAACTTTAATAACACGGGTACACGGAGTACAATAGATAACTAGTATATCTGGCATGAACCAACAATGACGAATGGATTTGTCAACTCCCCTAAGATATAATTTTACCACATGACAATGCTTGTATCCAATCTGATATACCCATATCGTAGTTCTTTATAAGTATGTAACGTGTGTAATATAATATGACCGAATCACTATGAAAATGACGTCGCGTTTTTATTTATTATCACTTTTAATAAACTCGTTGACTAAGCTGAATATGACCTCGGCATAATTATTGGCGCATTGTTATGCGGTTTACTGACGAAATTAAAAAAGCTTTGGAAAACCCGATTTTCTGTTTGTGTTTCGTCATGTGATAAAAAGAATCTGACATTCGTTTGATTAAACTCGTCCAATATTGTTTTATAAAGCTCGATAACGGCTCGCTTAAAAACAAATATCTTGAACTCGTTCATTATATGAAATGACAACTCATATTATATCCTTTATATCCAGAGACATAGATAAGAGGGATACGCAACTAAATTGATTACTAAATATCACCCGTGTCAACAGTTGTAGCAAGTAAA
>JAUELF010286584.1:0-10214 GCA_031471495.1 Clinocardium nuttallii | reverse complement strand
CATAGGTTATCCATTCAATTATAGAGATATTCCATTTTTTGACAAAATATGTTCAAAGTCGTCTGCTGCAGAATTGTCATATGAGGAAAGGGTTAAACACCGGTCTGAGTGGGGACACCCTGACCAAAACAGCTCACAGGATATATACATTAAAGTTTTATAATAATCAATTTGACTAGTTTTCGTTACTTGATACAATCTTCTTACTACACTACAATAGCTAGGCAATATTGTTTATTTGTAACTTTAAATTGTAGTAATTTGTTTGTCGTTCACCCTTTTCAGAATGCAGGTGCAGCTGCCTCATTCAACTTACAAATGCATATTGTCGCAAACAGAGAACTTCCACATTCTGTTTTCAATCATTATACTTTGATGTATACAGATTTTTCATATTTTTACTTAGTTGTCTGTTTTGTAGTACCTGTTACTATGTGGGAAAGGGTGAAGCATTGATATGTCAAATCATAATATATGAACGATCAAAGCTTAACGGAATTGTTCATAACGCAGTGCAGTTTAAAAAGACATAACCATAAAAATGTACCTATTTACTATTGTTTCAAGTCATATGTATTGTACGGTTAATTAACCATAAAGCCTCGTATCAGACGAGGTATGACACACCAAAATACAAAAAGAAGACATGTGACACCATAAGAATTTACCCTTTCCCACATGTAGACGCATCTGTAGCAGACGACTTCTGAAACAATTGTTGAGCAATTTCTTCTTTTGCCACAATGCTTTTGAAACTATTAAAAATTAATAGTTTCAATTTATGGAAATTTGGCACATGTTTGCCTTAATATTTTCAAAGTCAAGTTGTCTGCTGCAGATTTGCTGTAAATGGGAAAGGGCTAATGTATTGTAAAATATGCAAGCAAGAAATGTTAATCTCATTTATGTATTCCAATAATTCACCAAGTTATATGTACATGTATTGTGTCTATATCTAATTTATTTTAACCCTTACCCACATAATACAATTCTGCAGAAGATGACTTTGAAAACTCGACAAATGAAAGTATAATCATTGAATAGAGTTGAGAAAAAAGGTGAAAATGAACCTCTATGAATAAAAGAACAATCAATTTCTAGAGTTGAAAGCAAGTTATGGCAAAAGGAGAAATTGCTTATTATGAACAATTTCAGTCACAATATTGTATTTAAAGTCATCTGCTGCAGATGAGGCTGTATGTGGGAAAGGGTTAATACAGATTGGAAAACATTGTAGTAGTTGTTAAAAGTTACGACATTATAATTTAGTATTTTCATGTTTTTCAAATAGATTTTCAGAAGGTCGTTTGTACAAATGAAAGGGCCTATAATGAAGAGTATAAAGTAAAACATGTATATATATATTTCAAACATATCTGATTTCTGTTTTTTCTCAAAGATATGTTATATGAAAACTTAATGACCATTAACCCTTTCCCAATTATAGATGCATTTTGCTGCATCCACAGTAGACGACATTTGTTAACAATGTGACAAAAAGAGAAATTGCTCAAAACGAGCAATGTCTCCTTATGCCATAATGTTTTGCCAAAATGTTTTCACAATGTTTTCAACTCTATTCAATAATGAAACTGTAATTTGTAGAGATTTTCTATATTTTTGCCTAGCTGATTTCAAAGTCGTCTGCTATAGAAAGGATGATTGTGGGAAAGGGTTAAAGACCTAGATATTAGTCTGTGTTTCAGTGCAGTTTAATTAGGATACACTGGTATTCTCTGTTAACAATTTACTTGTACAACCATCAGATCGATAACCCCTGTAAACTGACTTATAATGCAAGCAGGTAATATAAGCGATGCCCACTTGCAACAAATCTGCAGTAAATGACATTGAAAAGATCTACTAGGTACAAACAGTATCGTGGCACATCTCTATCTATACAGATATGATTACTAAAAAATGTTGAAGACATTGTGGCAAAAGTAGAATTAGCTTGTCTTGAGTAATTTCAAAAGATGTCACTACAGATGCATAAAAAACATTTATTTGCAGAAAATGGGTCATAAGTCATAATTAATTGGCAATAATTGTGAAAAAATACTTCAAAAGGTCAGAGTTTGTGTAACTGGGCACGTATAGTCACAATAATACAATAAATCATTTGATTAAGGCTTGTTAAAACTTATAAATGAAACATTTGATCTTTACCTATTGTCTTAGTGTGACATATTCTTACTTTAATTAACCCTTCCCCTCATATAGACGCTTTCTGACGCCTCTGCAGCAGACAGCTTTTTGAAAACATAGTGACAAAAGAAGAAATTGCACAAAATGTGCAATTACTGCTTTCGCCACAATGTTTTCCACTTTTTGTCATAGGTTATCCATTCAATTCTAGAGACATTCTATGTTTCGACAAAATATGTTCAAAGTCGTCTGCTGCAGAATTGTCGTATGAGGGAAAGGTTTAAATAGCTTTTGCAATGGATATGACTGTTAGCTATTTCAAGGAAGCGAGCCAATTTGTCATAAAATATGTCTGCCATTCTGTAAAGTCTTATATATTTCACAGCCCTGTGCACAGACAGTTTTTGGTGAATTGTTTAACACGGATGATATTAAACCCTTTCCCACATCTGCAGCAGACGACTATAACATCTCTATACACAATTTTGAAATAGTTGAAAACATTGCTGCAAGTGTGAGCAATGTCCCATTTTGTCACACTTGTTTTCAAAAGTGTTCTGCTTGAACATATCAAAATTCATGTGCAAGTGGGAAAGGAAGAGTAAACCCTTGTGTAATCTTTGTGAATCATTTGGAGAACAAAATTAACAATCATAAAAAAGAAAGTGCATTCATGGTATTGAGTCAATTGCTTGCTGTTAGCTGTTTCCCCATTTTTCACAAAGTTTTCAAAAAGTTGAGTTCTTCTAAACCTGAGCATCAGAATTATTCCCTATCATTTAACCCTTTCGAACATATGGATCGTTTCTGACGCCTCTGCAGCAGACGACTTTTGAAATCATTGTGACAAAAGAAAAAATTGCTCAAAACAAGCAATTTCTCCTTTTGCCACTATGTTTTTATTAAATAATATTAATAAACCCTGCAGATTTGTTGTATCTCATACTATGTTGGAAAGGGTTAAAGATAGTTCATGATAAAAAAAAACCTGTCAAAATTCTCTTTTTCTACCGATTGTTCAATTGTTACATTATTCTTTGAAAAAATGTTTTTAATTTGGATAATTTAAAGACATCAATAAATGTGGAATAGAGTAAGATAGCAAAAAAACCATCATTCACATGCAATAAGGCATTATTAGAGCTTTAACTGGCAAGTATCTTGGTATTTCCCAAAGTTTTCATGCTGTAAAATGCTTCATTACTTTTAATGAGCCTATTACGTCAATTTTGAAGATTAAAAGCCAATTTTGAAATAATCTATATTAGGTGTCTTATACAGTTTAGTTTATGTTACATGTCCTGCAGTTTTCTGGATGTCATTTTCTTTGTACATTCTGTGCACATATGGTTTTATGTGTACACAATTTAGCATGGGAAAAATAATGACCTAATTTATAAAACCTTTTTTTTTTAATTTTCTTCATTCTGGTTTAATTCAGCAGTAAAGTAGTTTAACCCTTCCCCATATACAACAAATATGCAGCAGACGACTTTGACATTATCAAGTTCAAACTATATGGTTATCGAATAAACGCAAATGGAGAAATTGCTCATTGTGAACAGTTTCTCCTTTTGCCATAATGATTTCAAAAGACGTCTGCTGTAGAAGCGTCAAAAAGCGTTAATGGCAATTGCTTGACTGGTTGGGGTTTTACCCTGTGTCAACAATTTGTCATATTCCGATGGCCAGTTCACCTATCCTTGTGTTTCCTGGCTTCCCAGACTAAAACTCCACAAAACAAGCTTCCCAAGCACATTGACTATGATAAACATATCATGACTACATGAATGAGACAATAAAAAATTCATACCTTAACTGGTTCAACACTTCCTGAAGCTTCAGACCTGAAAAATACAAAAATTAAGAATAAATGATACTCTTATAACTTTGATAAATAATACACAAAATTTGACACTTTCCTAGATAAAGACAACTTTTGCAGTAAATGACTTTTGAAAACATTGAGGGAACAGGAGAAAGCAAATGATGCGATATATATACTATAAAATGTTAAAGCATAAGGTACAGACAAATTCTAACGCAACTGCAGCATACAACTTTTGCAACAATGTTTTTAACTATGTATTCAATTAAAATATTTTCATTTACAATGTATGAAGATTGATCATATTTAAAATGTTTTCACAATTATAGTCTGCTGCAAATGTGGTTGTATGTGGGAAAGGGTTATGCTGTGAAGTATATCAAGGTATGTTTTTGGCAAAAATGCTTATTAACCCTTTTCCTCAGTCGTCTGCTGCTGATTTGCTGTATGTGGGAAAGGGTTAATTAAACAAGCAAGCAGATTGATTAATTACCGGTAGGTTCCTTACCATTTCATGTTTGACCCATAAATCATTACACTTTCAAACTTACAACAAATCTGCAGCAGACAACTTTGAAACTATACAGGCAAAAATATAGAAAACCTCTATAAACGAACAATAATTATTAAATATTGTTGAAATCATTTAGGAAAAAGGACAAATCGCTCATTGTGGGCAACTTCTCCTTTTGCCACCTATGTTTTCAAAAGTTGTCTGCTACAAATGTGTCAAAACATGTCTGCATGTTGGAAATGGTTGATAAAGCAGTTTAAAGCATTTCTCATGAGGGAATATTTAACATTTGACATATATAGGAATTAACAAAGAAAGAAATTAGTCATACACTAATTATAAAAACTTCATTAAGTTGACATCTATTACATGCCACATCCTTTTTAACAAAGTTATGATTTTAACCATTTCCCACATACATTAATACTAAGTTACAGTAGACAAAAAGAAGTATACTCAAACTAATATTGAATCGAGTTGAAAACATTATGGATAAATAAGAAATTGTTCATTAAGAGCAAATTATCCTTTACAATCTTTTCTAAAAACTCACCTGCCCAAAAAGGTAGAACTACCGTTATGTGGGAAAGGGTTAATGAAATTCATCTACTCAATTTATTATTGTCCTCATTGTAAAAAAAATTAAAACATAGGAGTGCCTAATACTTTAATATTAAATTTGATGTTGCTTAATATTTAACCTGCTTTTACTGGATCAAACTGAAAGTATTCTGTGCAATCCTTTTTGATAAGAATAACTTTGCATATTTTCTACATATAAATTACTGTGAAACAGTTTCCCTGGTATCATATTTTGATAATGATGTCTACAATGGGAAAAAGCTGAAAACATATGTTTTCTTCCTCTGTTGGGAATTTAAGGTGTTTTTCATGTATTTGTACACTGTATCTAAGAAAAGAATAAATCTGTCACACTCAACGAAAAACATCCTTATGGGCATTTGTGAACAGTCTACATATAGATCTGGATCACCCACCCACTACCTTCGTGCAGTGTGAAATGACTCTGCTCTCTTTGCAAATTAGGCATTGCATGTATATTAAAAGATCTATACATCTGATTTTTTTAAAATCATTTACCATAGATGCACAGGTATATCTGTTTTTCTAATAATTCGGCTAATCCTTTCCCACATACAGACACTTTCAGACGCCTTTTTAGCAGACGACATTTGAAATCCTAGTGGCAAATGGAGAAATTGTTGATAATGAACAATTTCCCCATTTGTCACTTTGTTTTCACCACTATTCAATAATTTTAAATTCATTTAAAGAGATTTTCCCTGTTATTATGGCTATGTTTTCAATGTCGTCTGCAGCAGATTTGTTGTATGTGGGAAAAGGTTAAGGTTGTTTTTCCTCGGGCATCGCTCAAAATGCATTTCAATATCATCAATCATCAAAGACAAATCATCAAAAACTGACTGCCAGATTTCCCCTGCTATGATCTATATTCAAGGGATTTGATGATACTGTTGCTATAGAGACAAAGCTAAAGATGAAAGTAAATGACGGTTCATTAATTACAACTGACCATTTAGAAGAGATGAAATACATTGACTCTTTCTAACTTAATGCACCCCTTTTCTAGTGACATACCTCAGTTAATATTTTCCCATTAATACAACTCATCAGCAGCAGACGACTTTGAAGGCAAAAGTATTAAAAATCTTTATAAATGAAAGTAAGAGTATTTATGCAAAAGGAGAAGTTGTTCATTATGAGCAATTTATCATTCTGCCACAAAGTTGTCTGCAGCAAATTTATGCATCTACAGGTGGGAAAAGATAAATTATAAAGGATAAAGAATACATATTTCATAATTTAATTATGAAAGCCAGACAGGCCATTCCACCACTGAGATGCAGTGTTTTCCCACCTACTCCTATGGCCTGCACACACTAAATGGTATCTTTGATAGTACCCATATTGTACGTGCTCTCTAACTTGTGACAATGCATATTTAATATACCAGTTTTATTAACATGCAATATCCGTTTTAAAGTCAAGTTCAATGAACTGATAATGATAGCCCCCCACCCACCTCATTTCGTAACTTTAAAAGTATTTTGTGTTCTACTAATAATTAGAGTAACCCTTTCCCCATTTCAACAAATCTGCAGCAGACAACTTGTTTTCAAAAATCATCTGCTGTAGATGCATCAAACTGCGTCTGCATGAGGGAAAGGGCTTATATGTACAAGAGAAGGGTCAAACTGCGTCTGCATGAGGGAAAGGGCTTATATGTACAAGAGAAGGGTCAGGAGCTGTAAGCTTATTTTTTTCGAAATATTCAAAAACAATTTCAACAAAAGTTCCTAGAAATATCCTGATCTATAAGAGTTTATAGCATGGTCAGCGTCGTCAGAGTGATACACAACAGTGACAAATATTTACCCGTAATACTACATGTATTGCCATTTACCTCTCCACAGGTAATCCCCATGTTGGGTCATATCAAATCAAACTATTCATTTGTTTATGCCTTTATATGAAAAATAAAGTACGTAGCCACTTAACTGAATACTACCATATTGTACCAACTGAAATATTAACTCTTTTCCACCTCCAGATGTATTTTGGCTCAACTGCACTACAGTACAAGTTTATGAAAACATTCTAACAAAAGGAGAAATTGCTCATGATGAGCAATTTCTCAATTTACCACCATGCTTTCAACTTAGTTAATATGTAAACTCTTATTTATGTTGATTTTTCACAAAAGATATATTTGAAGATTTGTTGTATGTGGTTGGGAAAGGGTAAAACCTTCTCAATCCTTTTGGCTGGTACATTTGACATTTGATGCCTCTGCAGCAGGTGATGTTCGATAAACAGCGTGGAGAAAAGTAGAAATTCCTCATGTTGAGCTATTGGACAAATGTGAAGTTTAACCTTAATCTTCAATTTTCCAAACACATCTTCAGGCAGATAAAGTAGCCAAAAGGCACGAAGGGACACAACCTTTCATTCAAGTTGATATTTGAAATTGGCGCCACTTTGTTTGTATCATTCCATTTCATTGTCAGTATAAGCACTCCATATTTCTTTTGATCTTTTGCTATGCAGTCAAATTAAATATGTCATAAATTGTCACTGAACTTAAGATTTTCCTCATATTTCTTTTATTTGGAAACTAATCCTGCTCTTTTTACATTTGAAATGGAGATATTGAAATCTTATAGAAGTTTATTCACCTCTGTTCTAAATGCCAAATCACTATGCCCTTTGTAAGTTGAAGAAATTCATAGAAGCAGTATAAATTTGACTCTGGCCAAAACACCATCTTCAAGAGTATATGAAAACTGATGTAAAACCCTTATGTTTTCATTGTGTCTCAAAGTGCTACTCTAATACGTCCAGGCTTTGTCTAGTTATATTCAGATATTTAAGGGAAGAAATTAAGAATGATGTTCTGGAAATTATAACATAAGAGGGGTCACAGTACACTCAAATTTAACCCCTTTCCTACATCAAAGACATCTGCATTTAAGCAAATTAAGTAAACATATCTGTAAAGGCAAATATAACTAGTAACAAGAAGTGGAAACATCAAGACAGACTTCTACTTTTGCAGCGTTCAATGTTTTCCAAAATGTGGGAAAGGGGGTTGAAAAGGATCAAGACATCAAGGTTATGCAAGGAAAATATTTGTAGAAAAAACCCAGGGTCATTATATCAAATACTCCACCTGAAACTTGCTATATCATAGCTATTTGCATACTAAATGCCCCATCAGTCCATTTTAAAACATGGTAATCCTTAAATGTTTGGTTATGTCCTTAAACCAAATATTTTCAAAAATTTCCCATTTCACTCAAAATATTTCATTTAAAAGATAAGAGGTACCCAATAAACGCTCATCACAAATTTATCCTAGATATATATGAGTTGCGACGGCGGATTGGGGGTCTTATTGACCCTCCGTAACGGAAAATTGGCGTAAAACTGATACGGCTGCACTTTTAAACGTTTAAGTCATAAGAAACATAAAGGTCCATTTTACTTATAGGTGAAAAGAGTGGACTCTAGTGAGACTGAGCAAATGTACAGAATAACCTGCGTCTGCACTGTAGGCAGATGAAATAAGACCTAACATTGCAAGGCGCAGCTCATATCTAAAGTGGGATTATCCTAATTCCTTACCCTTACAGGTTTCTGCATCGACTCGCTGGTCCACTACAGAGCTCTAGATATGAGGCTAATTCGAGGGCTTCATGCAAAATGGTTGTAACTACATCTTGTTCAAGATGTAGTTACAACCGTTTTGCATGAACCCATCGAATTGTAGGATCATTTATTTATTCAGGTTTAATGCCGTTTTCGACATTATTTCAGTGATATCACATCAACAGTTCAGATATTCACAATCCCTGGGTAATCAAACCAGTACCTGACTAGGAAATGTGCCTTGCACTACAACATTGAACACTGCAACTGGAGATTGAATTGAGACACGCGGTTACAAATCCCTGATGCTCCCCACTACATCATTGCGGAATTCTTCTTGATGGAACAAACATTTTTTTTTGTTATTTATGTTAATTGTACAACACGATTAGGAGGAAATTTTCTCTCCCTCCACTTAAATACAAAAAATGTCATATGAAAATGTTTGAAATGCAAGTGGAACAATGATGCTGTGTTGAATACAACCATAAACCAGTATATCTGGTTACATTTTGGCATGGCGTTCCCATTCATTCATTGTCGGGGTTTATTAAAGTAAATGACCAAGAAGTAATTGGATATCAAAATATTATGACCTTTCAAAAGTCCATGTTTTCACTATCTTTCTTCTTGAGTGTATGATGTTAATGGGTTTTAATCCTTTTCTACATACTGACACAAACAACTTTCAAAAACATTGTGGCAAAAGGAATATTGTTCATAATTCATTTATTATATTTCAATTAAGAGGGATTTTCCATATTGTCTAGATATATTCTTAGTCACCTGCTGCAGATTTGTTATATAAGGCTAAGTGTTAAGTTAAAGTCTATTACCTATTTCTGAATCCCTAAAAGTTAACATTTTCCACAGTCCTTCACTCCTTGTGATACGAAAAAAATTGTTCCAAAATATCTTTTGTATGACTCTATTATTCCCTTCTCAAAATAGTACCCACAACAAAGGGGTTGAAGACCAAAGAAGGTTTTGTGAGCATGAACCTTTTGTTTATCTAGAGCTATGCTGACATTTCAGTAAGGTAAGACACATATATAAAGTTTTTTCGAAATCTACTTTATATAAACCAAAACCAACATTGCGGGTATCAATAAAATGATATAAATAGGTTTTCAGGATGAGAGGAAAAGAAACATTTAATGTGAATAGTGTTTACTCCACTTTCAAAAGTGTTTCAGTTATCAAAGCCATCTGTTGAATTTAATTAGATTCTATTGGACCTGGTTAAATCCGGACAACAATGTATCAGTAGTCACGTCAAGTCATGTCATGACGTCATCCCGGACATCAATGTATCAGTAGTCACGTCAAGTCATGTCATGACATCATCCCGGACATCAATGTATCAGTAGTCACGTCAAGTCATGTCATGACGTCATCCCGGACATCAATGTATCAGTAGTCACGTCAAGTCATGTCATGACATCATCCCGGACATCAATGTATCAGTAGTCACGTCAAGTCATGTCATGACGTCATCCCGGACATCAATGTATCAGTAGTCACGTCAAGTCA
>JAUELF010286573.1:0-10214 GCA_031471495.1 Clinocardium nuttallii | reverse complement strand
ACTGTATAAGTTTGATTGAGATACAATCAAAAATAAAGACTGTATCGTGTTAACAAGAAATTGTTTACAGACGCACACACGCACGGACAACGGACGAATCGCCATGACATAAGCCCTTCTGGCCTTTGGCCAGTAGAGCTAAAAATAAAGACTGTATCGTTTTAACAAGAATTGTTTACGGACGCACAGACGAAGGACAAATCGCCACAACATAAGCCCTTCTAGCCTTTGGCCAGTAGAGCTAAAACTTAAACCAAATTCCCACATATTACATAATATGCATGAACAAGTATTTTCAATAAGAAAAACATTAGGATTATAAGGAAGAAAAAGCCCTAACAAAACAACTAGCATTATATTATACCTTTCAAATGTGCACATGCATTTTCAGCAGCTAACTGATGAAAAACTGTGGAAAAAGGAGAAATTGCTCAAGGTCAGAAATTTCTTCTTTTGTCACAATATTTTCAACTTCATGAAATAATTATACTTTCATTTTAAATTCATCTGCAGAACACCACTTAAAAATCATCTAGGCAAAACTATGGAAAATCTTTTTCGGGAAAGTGTAATTAGATAAAAGATTTAAAACTTTGAAATCTACTATTTCATTGTAATATAAACTAAAACCAAATTACCGCATATTATATATGCATCTATAAATATTTTCATATAGAACAAAAGTATGGATTATGGGGAAGAAAAGGCCCTAATAAAACAACAAGCATTAGTATATACCTTTCAAATTTGCAGATGCTCCTGCTGCATACATGTATATAACTGATAACTGTTGAAATACTGTGGAAAAAGGAGAAATTACACATGATCAGAAATTTCCCCTTTTGTCACAATGTTTTCAACTTCATGAAATAATTATACTTTCATTTTATAGTCATCTGCTGCAGATTTGTTGTATGTAGGAAAGGGTTAAACTTATCTCCTGAACATTTTCCAGCATACATCAAATTAACAGAAGACCACGTAGAAATCATCTGGACAAAACTCTTGAAAGTGGAATAATTAAAAATGAGTATAACCCTTTCCTTCATAAAGATGCTTTCAACATAGTGACAAATGAAGAAATTGCACAAAATGTGCAATTACTCCTCTTTCCACAATGTTTTCCACTTTCTGTCATAGGTTATATCCATTCAGTAATAAAGATTTTCTATTTTTTGACAAAATATGCACAGAGTCTTCTGCTGAAGAATTGTCGTATGAAGGAAAGGGTTAAAACTTTGAAAACTACTCATCTTCTTGACCCTTTCCCACATATAGATGCTTTCTGATGCCTTTGCAGCATACACCTTTTGAAGACAATGTTTTAAACTTTTTTCAGCAATTAATATACCTCCAATTATAGAGAATTGCAATGTTTTGTCTAGACATTTACAAAGTTGTCTGCTATGGAATTTGCATTTTGCGCTTTGCTGCATTTGCAGTAGAAGATTTAAGAAAAATTGTGATAAAGGAGAAATTGAAGAAAAATCTGCAATTTTGTCATATTGCCTAAATGTTTTCAACTATTTACTTTCATTTTAAAAGTCGTCTGCAGCAGATTTGTTAAATGTGGTAAAGGTTTTACAAATCATAAATAGAATGTTATATAAAATCTACTATGAAAGAAAACATACAAAATACAATGTTATAAAAATTTAAAACAAATTCCCACATATTACTTAATATGCATGTACAAGTACTTTCGTCAAGATAAACATTATTAAAAAGGGAAGAAAAAGCTTTAACAAAACAACAAGCATTATTATATACCTTTCAAATTTGCAGATGCATTTGCAGCATATATTACTGTTAAAATACTGTGGAAAAAAGAGAAATTGCTCATGATCAGAAATTTACCCTTTTGTCACAATGTTTTTCAACTTTATATACACTTTCATTTAAAATAAGTCTGCTGCAGATTTGTTAAATGTGGTAAAAAGTTAAAAAAAAAAAATCATAAATATAATGTTATAACATCCAAGTTGTAATTAAACATACAAAAGACTGATAAAAAACCCTAATAAACCAGTTTTTCTTATATTTCAAATGCAAAAGTGCTTTTCTTGAGGAAACGAGTCTGGATTATGGGCTAGAAAAAAACACTCAACAACAACAAACCTTTACCTTAACCCTTTCCTTTGCCGCAGACGACTTTAGAAATCACTGTCATAAAAGGAGAAATTGATTGCTCAAAACGAGTAATCTCTCCTTTAGCCACAATGATTTCAACTCTTTTTAATAGTTAAACTCTTATTTATGGAGATTATATATTATGAACATTGGGCCACTAGATTTGATAAAAGAATTGCCATTTTTCCAACACAGTAACCAAATTTCAACTTGTTGAACAATTTTGAACAATTTTGAAAGAAGACTACCAACAGTATCCTCTTGTTAATATGCATATATATTTAACCCTTTCCCTCGTAAAGACGCTTTCTGACAACTCTGCAGCAGACAGCTTTTTGAAAACATAGTGACAAAAGAAGAAATTGCTCAAAACGAGCAATTTCTCCTTTTGCCACAATGTTTTCCACTTTTAGTCATAGGTTATCCATTCAATTATAGAGAATTTGCTATTTTTGACAAAGTATGTTCAAAGTCGTCTGCTGCAGAAATGTCGTATGAGGGAAAGGGTTAAGTCTCATTATCTTCTATTATGAAAGAGAAAGAAACATACAAAATACAATGTTATAAAAACTTAAACCAAATTCCTGCATTATACATAATTAAAAACTTGAACCAAATTCACACATAGAAACAAGTATGGATTATGAGCTAGAAAAAAATCACACTTAACAACAACAACATTAACAACATTTAACAAGCGTTTAACCATTCAAACAAGCAGATACGTTTTACTGCATTTGCAGTAGAATATTAAAAAATATTGTGAACGAAGGAGAAATTGCTTATGATCTGCAATTTTGTTGTCTACCTAAATGTTTTCA
The DNA here is from genome assembly GCA_031471495.1 of Clinocardium nuttallii. NCBI lineage: Eukaryota > Metazoa > Mollusca > Bivalvia > Cardiida > Cardiidae > Clinocardium > Clinocardium nuttallii. The sequence goes on along the minus strand of JAUELF010286573.1, from coordinate 7,263 downwards.
ACTTATTACTTTCAAGGAGAAAATTGTCTGCAGCAGATTTGTTAAATGTGTTTACAAATCATACATAGAATGTTTTATAAAATCTGCTATGAAAGAAAACATAAAATCTGCTCTGAAAGAAACATACAAAATACAATGTTATAAAAACTTAAACATTACATAATAATTATGCATGTACAAGTATTTTCATAAAGATAAACATATGGAGTATAGGGAAGAAAAAGCTTTAACAAAACAACAAGCATTATTATATACCCTTCAAATTTGCAGATGCATTTGCGGCATATATAACTGTTGAAATACTGTGGGAAAAGGAGAAATTGCTCATGATCAGAAATTTCTCCTTTTGTCACAATGTTTTCAACTTCATGAAAGAATTACACTTTCATTTAAAATAAATCTGCTGCAGCTTTGTTAACCCTTTCCCTAATACGAAATTTCTGCAGCAGACGACTTTGAACATATTTTGTCAAAACATAGATAATCTCTATAATTGAATGGATAACCTATGACAAAAAGTGGAAAACATTGTGGCAAAAGGAGAAATTGCAAAGGGTTTACAAAGTTGTCTGCTGCAGATTTGCTGTATGTTGCAAAGGATTCTCAAAGTTGTCTGTGCACATTTTCTATATGTGGCAAAGCATTCTCAAAGTTGTCTGCTGCAAATTTTTCTATATGTGGCAAAGCATTCTCAAAGTTGTCTGCTGCAGATTTTCTATATGTGGCAAAGCATTCTCAAAGTTGTCTGCTGCAGATTTGATGTATGTTGAAAAAGGCTCTCGAAGTTGTTTGCTGCAGATTTGCATCAAAAGCTTCTCGATGTTGTCTACTGCAGATTTGCTGTATGTGGCAATGGGTTCACAAATTTGTCTGCTGCAGATTTGCTGTATGTGGCAATGGGTTCACAAAGTTGTTTGCTGCAGATTTGCTGTATGTGGCAAAGGGTTCTCAAAGTCATCTGCTGCAGATTTGCTGTATGTGGCAATGGGTTCTCAAAGTCCTCTGCAGATTTGCTGTATGTGACAATAGGTTCTCAAAGTCCTCTGCTGCAAATTTGCTGTATGAGGCAATGGGTTCTCAAAGTAGTCTGCTGCAGATTTGCTGTATGAGGCAATAGGTTATCTGCTTTACTCATGAAACATTGATCTTATTGTTTCTGAATGTAAATGAAAACATTTACCAAAAACAGTCTCCAAACTGCTTAAAATCTGGTTAGAATGGTGTTGATTGACCTCCCAACCTATAGACATTTCTTTCTTGCTTCTTTTATCTTTTCTTGCAAAATTTTGTAATTTGCCTCATGTGCAGATTTTCTCCATTCTATCAGTACACAAGAAATTCTCTTTTTAACATTATATATATTTTCTTCTCTTATCTGTTCAAGTCTAATTCGGTTTAATCCCAATTTGATTCCCAAATCCCAATATTCATCACCAATGAAAGCAGAAAGCTCATACAACTCTTTTTCACCTGGAATTCCATTTAGATTATGCTTTTTTTCTTCAAACCACTCTTCAAGTTTCTGCAAAGAATCTTGGTTTGCATGTTCTCTAGGTTGCATATACCAGTACATCAGTGCATCTTCTTTAGTTATACCATGATGGCCAGTGTCACCACACTCACATCTTATGCTATCATTGTTTTGAAGTTTTGTCACAGCCAACAAGCCATTCTTGCATGGATCTTTGAACAAAATGTCCACACATGTTTCTAGTGTTTTTTCACAAAGAATGTATTCCGTAAACTGTGTATCAACACTTTCCAATACTACATCATCTTTTTTCAACCTTTTCTGTTTGTCAAGAAGAAGTATTTGGATAAGCATTTTGCTGATTTCTTCTTTAACAACAACGCATTCTTTAGCCAACATAATATTATTATATTGTGTGTGTGGATAGACAGCTACTCTCATGAATATTACAGACTCGGCATACCAGAGTGTTAAAGTTGTTATTTCATCGAGTTTAAATACCCCCATTCCATTGTATAAGAGGTATTCTTTGTTGCGTTTTGAGATCTCCCATTTCCTGATGCAAGTGGCAAGTAGTCTATGAAATACTGCTGGGGGCAGAAATTCATTCTCAAAGACAAAACATAGAACTGGAGTCATCTTGGCATCATTTGGGTCTGGCTTGAAATAGATTTTCTGTTTCTTTGCCTCTTCTGGTATCATTTTCTTCAATACGCACGGAACAATGAAGAACTCTTCATGTTGCTGCTTTTCTTCTTTGGAATAGATTACAGGCATTGCCATCACATCGAGGTATTTCATGTATTCTACAACATCCTCGTAGATCAAGCGCTCGTCTTCTGTCCTTTTCTTGTTGCTTTCATCAATCAAGTAGTGAATAAGCTCTGGTTTAAGTTTAGCCTTTTCCACATACTCATTCCAAGTATCTTCCATTTTCGGCTCATCAAAGCATCCCTGATGAGTTACAAATAATTTGAACACATCAATAATCCATTGTGGATTCAAGATGACTTTGTGATTAAGTTCCCCAACATTGTAAAACAAGAGGTTGCCAAGAAAATGCTGAAATTGAAGAAACAGCGTAATCTCCTGATTATTAGAAAGTGGCAATTCAGTTGCATCATTCATGCCACGTAGTTCATCAAATGTCATGCATTTGTGTCCCGTTGCCTTTTTCTCTTCTGTAGATCTTTCAAGAGGAATCCACTTGGCTGGAGTGGTTTCTTCCCAAAATGGTTGTTTCTTGGCTATGTCGAAGATATGTCTCTTCACTGTGTCAAATACTTCTGGAAGATCTGTTGTACAACTGACTAAGAATTTCTTATGGTAAATCATTTTCCTAACAGGGGATTCATTGAAAGATTTTAGAGCTTCACGAAAATATTTCTCTTTCAGCTGCTCCTTCACATTGTCAGATCCTTTTAACTTGTCTTTGTGAGTTCCAACAAGGACAATAGTAGGCTGATATGGCTTTGACATACATGTATGTCCATCTGTTCTTGCCTTCTTTTCTTCTTCTTTTGTATATGTGTATATACTGTTAATCCAAAATCTTAGGGCATCTTTACATGTGAATCCTTCTGGTAAGCATCCTTCTAAAAATGTGTTCTCTGTATCCTTGTGTAATAAGTCTCCACTCTTGTTTTCAGGTACTTTTTCTTCCAAATTTCTGCTAATGTCAAGAACTAACAAGTAAATGGATCTTGAGCTAAGGAAGAAGTGATGCGTAGAATAATATACTGACTGACCAGCAAAGTCCCAGATTGAGACAGAAGTATTTCTTGTAAGATTTTTTTCTTTTTTAGGAATTGACTTTTTCTCGGAAGTAGGTTTCTTCTTGAATTCTCCAATTTGTTTCATATAGATGTCAATTCCTGGTTGCTTCTCTTCTGTAAACTCGTTCATATTAGTTTTAGCTACATTAAATCTCTCTTTCTCTTTTATGGCGGGAAGTTTGGGTTGATCTGTTGGCCTTGTTGCCTGCTCCTTAACAGGATTTGGTTGTTTTGTTATTGGATTAGCAGTTTTATCATGTTCCCTTTTCCCCCTCCCTTTAGCTGTTTCTTGATTCATAATTTCATCCAATCGTTTACCATAATCATTCTCGTCTCTCTGAGCAGTTTCCTTCACCTTCCATCGCCCATTTTCATCTACTTCACATGCGTTCACAGATACATCAACGCCAATTGTAGGTTTGACATCGTCTATTTCCTTATAACAGATTTTCCTGATTAAACATGTTTTTCCAACCCCAAACATTCCTACAACCATCAAACGGACATGTCTCACTTTTTCTTCGCCTGCTTCTAAAGCTCTGAGGTAAACACTTAGAGTCTCATCATCGATCTTTCCAATGCGTGCTAGAGATGGATATTCTTCAGCCAGGCGAACACTTATCTCCTTAGATACCAGTTCACCAAGGACAGGTTGCCTCTGAATCATCAAGAATCCACGCACAGCCTGTTTGATCAAATTTACTGAAATTCCTGCTTTAAAGATGACTATATTTACAAATTTGTGCAAATGTTCATCAAAAGATTTGTTGGAAGTTGACCCCTCTTTAGAATTTTTTACCATCTGAGTGAGTAGGGCTTTTGCCTGTATAATATGCTCTGTCTCTAAACCCTCCTCTATCTGCTTCAGTATTTTCACTATTCTTTTAGCCTCTGGAATCCCATATTTTCGTCCACTCGTTCCGCTTTGAGCCGACGACTCCGGTCCAGACATGTTGCTGTTCTGAAAACACAAATAAGGTATTCTATTACTCACCATAACCTCATGACATAAGTCCCTTCCCTCATACGACTTTGAACATATTTTGTCAAACAAGATGGCCCTGCCCTGGATAGCTCACCTGATTATTTTGTTCACTCTAGCCATATAAGCCCCACCCCTGGAGGCCATAGTTTTTGACCAATCTACATGGATTGAGGGTATCTGATAGGGGGTCAAAAATGTTTTTGACCAATCAACATGGATTGAGGGAATCTGATAGGGGGTCACCCTAGGAACTACAAAATTATTTGAAAATCGGCCTGACACTTTCGGAGGAGAAGTTTTTTTAAGTTTTCACTATAGCCATAAGACAAAATAGCCCAACCCTGTGGCAGCCTTGTTTTTATACCAATCAACATGGCTGGAATGACTCTGATAGTAAGTCACTTAAGGAACATTTCTGCAAAATAATTTGAAAAATCGGCCTTACACTCATGGAGGAGAAGATTTTTTTAGTTTTCACTATAGGCTAGCCATGTAAGGATAAATATACCCGACCCCTGGCGGCCATGCTTTTTGACCAATCAACATGGCTTGAAGGAACCTGATAGTGGGTCACTTAAGAAACATTTCAATAGAATTATTTGAAAATCTGCCCACCCGTTTGGGAGAAGAAGAATTTAAAAGTTTTATTCGTTTTGTTGCCATGGAAACCAGAATTCTGCATGGATCCCAAAATTGAAGGATTTCTGAGAAGATTATTGAGAGGATGCTTTCTGTAGAGTTTCATCAAAATTGACCCACTGGCTACTGAGGAAAAGATGGCCGACTGACAAAAGGCGATCACAATAACTCAGACAGTGTCTATATATGGGAAAGGGCTAGGAGGCTTTTTGGCATGAACTGAGTCCTATATAATTCCACAGGTCCAGATAACGAGGGGTATTCTGATCTATTCCCCACAATTTCTTACTCATTATTAAAGCAAACCCTTTGTTAAGAGTACTTAAAAGAATTGTTTCACTGAGTTGATTCTTTTGAACAGCATAGAGTTAGAAGGTCAAATAAGAATTTGAAAACATGCAACACGTCCCTTATCCAGAGCTCTGTAAGGAAGAACAAACAAGGGATTGTCCCTTAATATTTCACTTAACCATTTTTAAAACAAGATTTTTCACTTTAGCAATAAAAGCCCTGCCCCCTGGTAGTTTCCTACCTTGGCTTAGCTTGAAGAAATCTGATAGAGGGTCACCCTAGGAACATTTCTAGAAAATCTTTTGAAAATAGGCCAGACACTTTCGGAGGAGACTTTCCTGGCTTGAAGGAATCTGATAGAGGGTCAGAAGAATTTTGAAGTTTTTTTCAATTTTTCATTTCATTGCCATGGAAACCAGAATTCTGGTGAGGCCATTGAGAGGATGCTTCCTGTGAAGTTTCAGCCAAATTGACCCACTGGTTACTGAGAAGATGTTGACGAACGACGCACACCGGACAAAAGGCGATCACAATAACTCACCTTGAGCAAAGCTCAGGTGATCTAAAAATAAACTGGAATGGTTTTGCATTTTCAGTCAATGATACATAAATATTAGACTGGTCCCATTTTCACCAGGTAAATACCAACATATCCCATTTTCTACCTTGTCAATCAGATATGGCTATAAGAGGTTTAACCATTCATCACATTCATTCTTCTGCATAATTGCCATAAAATGAGCCCATCCATGCAAAAAAGTACAACCTAGCCTCTGTAACGAGTGTTGATCAAGGTTTGCCTGCAAATTCCCGTACAATTATACTTGTTAGAGATATGTCCCTTGTAGTATTGTAGTATATACGGATAATTTGTATGGTTTAGCAGAAAAGTGGACCTATAAACAAAACTAACCACAATCTAAGTATAAAAAGGGCAATAATTCAGATAAAACACATGTCAGAGTTATGACCCTTGTGATTAAAGAGTTCCTAGTTCCATAGTTTGTATAGTAAAGGAGCCAGGCTGTAGCTTTTACGGGGACTCTTACCAAAATCCATGGAAAATTCCCGAAGTATTGAGACAACCTTCCAGGGATAATCTGACACTTTCCATGGAAATTCCAGTACATTTAAGTGGAAAACCGGGAAATTCCATGGACAACCCGGAACAGTTCCATGGAAACCCCGGAACGGTTCCATGGACCCCAGAGTATTTGGACCATTTCCAGTGTTTGAGCATTTAAACATTATATTCCTTGTTTTTTTCCATGGTTTCCGTGTATTTTCTGTTAAGAGTCCCCGGAAAAGCTACAGCCGGGAGAGAAGAGGACCTAAACACAAAAATAGGTATTCTTTGAATGAGGTTTTTACTGCAAGGAAATAGGTATTCTCTAAGGGAGGTATTTCTTAGTAAATAGGTATTCTTTGAATGAGGTTTTTACTACAAGGAAATAGGTGTTCTCTAAGGGAGGCATTTCTTAGTAAAAAGGTATTCTCAAAAAATCTGCAACAGAAGGCCTTGAAGAACTTCTGGGCAACTATATGGAAAATCTCTATAAATGAAAATGTCATTTAACACAGTTGCAAACATTGTGACAAAAGGATAAATTGTTCTTTTTTTTAAAGTTGTCTGCTGCAAAACATCAAAATGTTTCTGCCATTGGTTAATGCTAATGTTATTTAAATCAATATATCAGTTTTTGTAGGTTGTAGGAATAATAATGAAATCATCATGTAAAACTCTTGTTTAACACATACATTATTCACGTTTGTTTCATCAAAATGAAGTAACATAAAGAGAACACAATGGAAGATCTATTATGATAATGTTTTTTATGCATCCTTAAAACTGTCTAATTATTTGTCACACCCACTTCCTGCTATCTCCCGCCCATTTTTCCAGTTACAGGTTTTTTGCTATTTTTAGCATTTGCCTTGGCATTGGATTTTTCCGCCAGTTCTTCTGCTCGTCTGTAAAAGAAATGAAGAAAGACATAAATAACAAGACATAAATATGATGTACATTCAATTGTTGTCGAAAATTTAAGTATGGCATTTAAAATTCTTTAAATCCATTTGTTTCGAAAATATTGTCACAATAT
>JAUELF010286562.1:0-10214 GCA_031471495.1 Clinocardium nuttallii | reverse complement strand
GTTGTGTCACAAGAACAAACATGTATGGAGATTCACTGTATGTGGGATAGGGTTGTGTCACAAGAACAAACATGTATCAGCTAGGTTATTGATCATTGTAACAATGGTGAAAGATGTTTCTAGGTACTGTAAAATAAAGAGAAAACTTTCAATAGGGCTAAAGTATTTAGTCTTGTAATTGTGCATTTAAAGAGAGGTAATGCGATCAAAAAGCGTATTATTGAAATTTATCAAATTTCACTGGATGAATGAAATCAGTTAGAATCTCGACATTCATAGAGCATGCTTTCAAAATCCAGTTATTTCATTAAATCAGTTGGAATTCTGATGTAGGCAATACAGGCTTTTATATTGTGAATAATCAACTATGTGAAAATTTTAATAACTACATATTAGTTGAATGGACTTATCAGGATTTTCTTATTTAATCCTTTCCAACCAGTAAGTGCAGAGGTAGTTTCGACGCATCTGCAGCAGATATTTTTTTTAAAATATTGTGGCTTAAGGAGAAATTGCACATCATTTATGAACAAATTCTCCCATTGCCACAAGGATTTCAAATCCATCAACTATTTAAACTATCAATAAAAAAAGATTATTGGGTTGATGTTTTCAGAGTCGTCTGCTACGGAGTTATTGTATGTGGGAAAGGGTTTGAATGACCTTGATCACCTCGAGAGTCTATATGAATAACTGAAACTTTCCAACGGGGTTCACTTGAACGCATCAGTTCATTTCTGAACCCTTTCCCACATGTAGACGACTTTGAAAAAAAATAGTGACAAAAACCTGAAAAATCTCCATAAAAGATAGTTTAATTGTTTAATATTAAGTTGAAAAGATTTAGGCCAATTTTGCCTAGTTGTGGGCTGAAGATTTGTCGTCGGAAAACAATATTGAAAACTTGTATAGATGAAAGATGAAATAAATGTTGAGATTGTAATTATTAACCCTTTTCCTCATACTACAATTCTGCAGCAGACGACTTTGAACATATTTGGTCAAAAAATAGAAAATCTCTTTAATTGAATGGATAGCCTATTGACTTAAAGTGGAAAACATTGTGGCAAAATGAGAAATTGCACGTTTTGTGCAATTTCTTCTTTTGTCACTATGTTTTCAAAAAGCTGTCTGCTGCAGAGGCGTCAGAAAGCGTCTATATTATGAGGGTTAATCATTATGAGCATTATCTTCTATTCTTGCATTATTGTTTTTCAACTGATGTATTCATGCATAGAGTCTGTTTCATTTAAACTCTTTCCCACATACAACTAATCTGCAGCAGACTGCTTTGAAAAACATCTAGGGGACTATATATATATGGAAAACCTCACTTATTGTAAACACTGTGTCAAAAGGAGAATTATTCAGCTCATTACAAGCATTTTCCATTTTACTTCAATTTTTTCAAAACTAGTCTCCAGGTGGGAAAAGTTAAATATAGGTAAATTTGCTTCAAAAGGAATGATGTAAAAGTAATTTAAGCAATTTCAACAGCTTATACCATTCATCTCATTGTTTGAATTGTCTCAATTAGATGATTGTGATTGAAAGTCGTCCTAGTACCAACAACATTGAGTTTAACCCTTTTCCCTATATATACACCGCCTTGGTGGTGTTGTGGTGGAGTGTCAGCCTCGGGTGTTGGAGGTCATGGGTTCGATCTCTGGCTGGGTCATACCAAAGACTTTAGAATTGGTTACTAGTAATGGTGCTCAGGGTTGCAGTTAGCATTATGACCGACTTGCTGGTGTCAGGATAAATGAACCAGTAGAACTCAGATAACTTACCCAGGTTAAACGCTGTGATATAACATAAAAATTCTTGAAAGCTGCATAAAACACCAATTAATCAATTCCCATATATAATAAATTTGCAGCAGACGACAGACACCATTTTGGCAAAAATATGGAAAATCTCCGTAAATAAAAGTATCATATGAATATAGTTAAAATCATTGGGGCAACCAGAGAAATTGCTCATATATAATTCTCCTTTTGTCACAATGTTTTCAAAAGTCGCCTGCTGCAAATGCGTCTGCATGTTACCGTAAAAATAAAGCATGATTTGACTCCTTATCTACTGTACCTATGAAATAAAGCAGACAGACCGAGTGGCTATTTTCACTCATTGTTATAAGCAGCAAAAAAGGTGAACACTAGATACCGTGTATATATAGAGTGGAGGCTCCACTGTGCAGTATATTCAATGTATATCAGTGAGGGGGCTTTTTCCTGTTAAATACCATTACATATGGTTTGGTGGATGGATTAAACTGTTTCTGACTTGAAGGAGGGAGCCCTGTTTAAAATATCTACCAGATCTCTCATGTATGGCTAGATCTATCTTCTATGTAGGTACTTACTTCATTTGCATATTACCCAGAATTCCTGTGAAGGAGCCTGTCTGTACGGAACTTGGAACTTAATCGTTATTAAAAGTTTTGGATAACTTTGCGAAGTTTTCGTTAGTTATATATATTTACTCTGTTAGATTAAACAGTGATATTATTTTTTATAGGTATGTATTTTAATCTGGTTTGATCAGATAGAATGAGTAATATGTGTTATTAACAGTTTGTATTTTATTTAGTGGGAAGCCAGATTGTAACTGTTTGAGCAAAGAGATTTATTTCTCTCTCACTTATATCCATGGAAGTATATCTTAAACTCTTTTACACCTGAAGCCAGGTGTTGCCTTTTCTCTTCTGGTCTTTCAATTGTGAAATTATTTACGATACAGCGGGTTTTAAATTTTTTTGGGAGGATATAAGTTACAATTTTACTGTCACGAAAGATGGATATGTTGCTGTGCGTCAAAAATGGAAGGGATTATGTGTTTTAAAGATGTTGTCTTGCAAAGAACACAACAAACTTTGCCAAAATGGAGATTAAAATTTGAAAAAAAGGTTTTTGTGCAGAAGTTTTACAATGGATTTTATGATATTAAAGGTAAGATTTAAGCTTTTATGTAAACATCATTGTTGGAGTTTTATTTTACTGATAGGCAGTAGTATTTGATATTAAATTAATTGAAGTAACTTACAAATGATAAAACATTTAACAATTTACCTGGTATGATAGTTTCTAGAAAGACATCTGCTTTGAAAACATCAAAAGAAATTAAAAGTTTAATGTGATGCAGGTTTGAATACATCATGGGAAAAGGAAATACATAACTGGTTTTGAGCAAATTCTCTTGTTTTCATAAGTTATCTAAATCCGTGAAAGAAATGTGCTACTTTCATTTTTGCGAATTCTATATTGTTTCTGAAAAGGTCTGTTTGACAGTACTTTCTATGCTTTATCTAATTAATACTTCCTGTGTGTTACAATCTATTACAATCTATTACAAATTAAGTTAAAATAAAAAGATTGACCCACTTCATTGAAACAATGCTCTATATAGCCATTCTTCTTTCATAACTGTTGAAAAAAAACATTATACAATTATGAACTTAATTTCCCTCATCTTTTTTACGACAACCTTGAGTGTAACAAAATGTTAGAGCGTCTGTTTCAAGACCAGGGTTTGATCCCCGGCCAAGTCATACCAAAGACTTAAGATGGAACTCACTGTAGTGGCTTTCCTCCTTTTGCTCAGAGTTGGGGGGCTTATAGCACTTAAGGACTGATGCGCCAATGTCAGGATTTTCCTACCAGCTATTAAACTGATAACTTACCCAGGATTGATTTGATTGATTGATGTTAAAGCCACTTTCAACAATTGTCAGTTATATCAAAGCGTTTCCTGGCTTTAAGTTACCAGAACTACTAGTCCATGTATCCTGACACAAGCCAGTCAGTCGTAATGCTAACCCCGTAACCCTGAGCGTCTAGGAGGGAAGCCACTTCTACCATTATTAAAGTCTTTGCTATGTCCTGGCCGGGGATCGAACCCGCGATCTCCCACTCAAGAGGCGGACGCAATACCACAACAGCATTGAGGCGGTGAAACACATGATGTAACTGAAATACTGTTGATAGCGGCCTAAAACACCATTCAAATCAAATAAATGCTTTTGCAAGTTTGATGGGAATGATTTTCTCTTTCCATATTTGGGTTACATTAACAATCTTTATAATTGCAAAATATTATGGTTGTGAATTGTAATGAATTTTTACACAAAACTGAATGCTTGAATTGTTTTATGAGAAAATATGAGTATTAAACGACATTATTTCTCCCACAATGCAATCTTTCCCAAGTATTTGCTGCAGATGACATTTATAACTCCTTTTCTTACGAAGTTTTCCAATTTTCTGTCATGTATTGCAGATTGAATACTGGTTAATTCTAATGTATCTATTTGATGTGATTTATTGATATTGGAGGTGTATATATAGTAGGAGATTTATCCCTTTCCCATCTGTAGACGAGTTTTGAATCATTAATCAGACGACGCCTTTTAAAATCATTCTTTTAAAGGGAGACAATTTGTTCATGGTTACTAATTTCTCCTGTTCTCACAATGTTTTCAACTCTAATATTAAATTGAACTTTCATCTGTAATGGTTTTCTATATTTTCTATTGATTTCAAAGTGGTCTGCTGAAGATTTGTTGTATATCGGGAAAGGGTTAAATTGATGGTTTGAAATTACTCCAGCATGAACACTCAGTTACAGCTCTTCATTATGGCTCAACTTCAAAGTGTTTGGTATATTTCATAGTAAAATGGGTGGACCTTTAACCCTTTCCCACAAACAGATGGTTTCTGAGGCCACTGCCGCAGAGGACTTTAAAAACAAGGTGACAATTAAAGAAGATTATTGCGCAAACCGAGCAATTATTCCATTTGCCACATATGTTTTCAACCTTTTTCAGTAATTATACCAGTTAATTCATAGGGATTTTTAGTGTTTTTGCCTAGATGTTTTCAAAGTCATTTAATGCAGATTTGCTGTATGTGGGAACAGGTTTACTCTTTCCCTAATGTAAAAAACCTGAAGCAGTCAATTTGGAACAAAACATCTGGGCAAAACATTTTCCCTCATACAACAATTCTGCAGCAGACGGCTTTGAACATATTTTGTCAAAACATAGAAAATCTCCATAATTGAATGGATAACCTGCGACAAAAAGTGGAAAACATTGTGTCAAAAGGAGAAATTGCACGTTTTCAAAAAGCCGTCTGCTGCAGAGGGGTCAGAAAGCGTCTATATGAGGTAAAGGGTTAAAATTGTCTTCTGTAGATGCGTCAAAATGTACTGTATGGGGAAAAGGGATGATAAACTCAGTTTTAAACTGTCATTAAAGGTTACTCTTCTCAAGGAGACATAAATCTATATATGGTTGTAATTACTGACTCAAGCTGTCTAAAAAGTAGAAAATGGTATTCATGCATACAGGGATAACCCTCAATCTGATTTAGACAAAATTAGACAGACACCTTTTTGCATGCAGCAAATGATTTTTGGAAACAATTGGGCTAAAAAGTGCCCGAACTGCATAATTATCCTTTTCCAACAACCTTTCCAACTATGCATCAAACTTTTTATAGATTTAGCTTAACCCTTTCCCACATACAATAAATCTGCAGCAGACAACTGAAATTATTATATCCATATATATAGAAAATCTTTATTAATGATAGTGTGATTATTGAATAGAGTTGAAATCATTGTGGCAAATGTAGAAATTGGTCATCATGAGCAATTTCTCCATTTGCCTCAATTATTTCAAAAGCTGTCTGCTTTAGAGATGTCAGAAAGCAGTCTGTATGTTGAAAAGGGTTGAATGTCTTTTATTTCTGTCTCTGGTATAGTAAGATCACTCCAAAATAACAGTTTTCAGTTATCTATTCAATAAAATTTATTATTTACAAGCAATTTTCCATAGTTTTCAAGGTCGTCTGCTGCAGATATTGAGTATGTTGGAAAGTGTTAAATAAAAAGTCCTCTTGCTCCCCCCATCTCAAAACCCACAAGTATTTTCTCCCAATTTAATTGTCTGCTGCAGAGGCCACAACAGGTGTAAATAATTTTCTCAACATTTATCAAAATGTACACACATTTTGATGCTTCTTCAGCAGACGGCTTTTAAAACATAATTGTTGCAATGAACAATTTTCTCAATTTGCCATAATGTTTTCAGCTAAATATACTTTCATTTTAAGATATCTTCAGTACGCTGTTTTTAAAATCGCCTGCTGCGGATTTGTTGTATGTGGGAAAGGGTTTTTATAACCATGATGAAGGTAAAAAGGCCATAGAGATGATGGGTAGAGATTAGAACCATAAGGTAACATCAATAAAGATGTGCATGGTGACAAACTCACAGGTGTAAAGAAAAGTTTATTTATGGGCTTCCTCCATCTACAATTATATTATTATCATGGTCACAGTCAGTACAGTTTACCTTTGATCACTACTACCATTCAACCCTTTCCCACATACAGACGCTTTCTGACGCCTTAGCGCAGCCTACCTCTTTCTGGGCTTTTTTATTCTCCAAGTTACCCCCACAATGTCATGATACTGGGACGAAACGCTCCCTGGAAGAAACGCTGTTCGACTCCCGTGACTAAACCGCCTGGAGAGGCCGCCGGGCGATCACGCAGTATGCTTCCTTCATTCAGCCCGCTGTCAGGCAGAGCACTCCGCAGCTCTGTGCGGGCGTAGACAGCAGCAGACTATTGAAAACAATGTGACTTTGCCACAATAATTTCAACTCAATTCAATAATTATACTTTCATTCAGGGATTTTCCACATCTGAGCAAAGATGTTATTGAAGTCGTCTGCTGCAAAACTGTTCTTTGGGGCAGAAAGGAATGTCATTGCAAAATGTAGAAATGACTCGTGATGATATAGAGCAATTTTGTAACCCATACTAGTTGTAGTCAAAACTAAAAGTATCTGCTGCAGATGTGTCAAAATTGCTTTAACATGTGGGAAAGGATTCAACTTTATTTTCCTTCAGGTGATTTTAAAAATGTCATATGATGTAAGGTGTGAATAACCTTTTCCAACAAAAAAAGCAAATCTGCAGCAGACAACTTTGCAAACAATCTATGACAATTAACCTTGAGTACAATCTTTATATAGGAAGTATTGTAATAATTGAAAAGAGTTGAAAACATTTAGGAACAGAAAATATTCTCTGATGATCATTAGCAACTGTTGCTATTGCTGTCATATTGTCCAGTCTGCTACAGATGCATCAGGATGCATTCTGCAAGTGGGAAAGGGATAATAAGATACATGTTGTGCAGAGAGGATATATCCCATAATGCACTTTTCGTGAGCAGATAATGAGGATAGTGGTTAGCATTATCTATTGTCATCTCCACCCCCCACCCCCCAAAGTATAAACCCTTTCCTACATGCAGAAGTATGATGATGCATCTGCAGCAGAGGTATTTTGAAAAACATTGTTGCAAGAGAAGATTTCTCTTTTTGCCACAATGTTTTCAACTGTATTTGATATTTAATATTCTCATTACTAGAGATTTTCCACAGCTTTCACAGTCGTCTGCTGCAGATTTGTTGTATGAGGGAAAGGGTTAAATTGTCCTTGTTATAATTACATACCAATTATTATGCCAGTTATAATCAGTCGCAGAAATATTCCATAATGTATTGTTTTACTCCACTTTACTTGGATTGGACTTTTGATAATCTGCAGCAGACAACTTTCAAAATGCACGCAATTTCTCCCTTTTCCACTATGTTTTTGATGCGATCTCGATATTATTATTTCAACATTTTTGTGAACCCATTGGTTTTTTATGCAGTACCGATCTATTAATCACTGGGCAATCACAGCCAAAGACGAGAGTAAAAGCTTTTAAACCCCTTGATAGAACATATAAAAGTTTCTCAGTAAACAATGTGTATAACAGAAAAAAAGTTTTAAAGTCAGATTATTTGTGGATTTTCTGAACTGATTGATCTCCTTATTTATGATGATGGTAAAATTTAGTTTTAACTTTATGACTGATTGTGTCGTCTTCAAAATTTGATCGGTGAGTGACACCATGTATACATCTTTCTTTAACCCATCCCACATACGACAATTCTGCAGCAGACGATTTTAAACATATTTTGTTGAAAAATAAAAGATCTCTATAACTGAATGGATAAAATAAGTCTAAAAGTGGAAAACATTGTGGCAAAAGGAGGAATTGCTCGTCTTGAGCAATTCTTCTTTTGTCACAATGATTTCAAAAATCCGTCTGCTGCAGAGGCATCAGAAAAGGTATACATGCGGTTTCGAAAGGGTTTATTAAGAAAACAGAAAGCAATACTCAAAAAGTGTCTAAAGGGTCAAAATGTCACC
The DNA here is from genome assembly GCA_031471495.1 of Clinocardium nuttallii. Lineage (NCBI taxonomy): Eukaryota > Metazoa > Mollusca > Bivalvia > Cardiida > Cardiidae > Clinocardium > Clinocardium nuttallii. The sequence goes on along the minus strand of JAUELF010286562.1, from coordinate 1,935 downwards.
TGTACGAAGTGAAGTGTGAGAGAGGATGAAAGTTTTAGGAAAAATCCATTTGATCTGTTTTAAGTTAGGAACCATTTAGATAAAAAAGAAGCCCTTCTCTAGTCTGGCCCGAGAGACTGGCTTTGTCGTAATCCCCTCCAAAGACTCTGAGCTTTGATCAGATATGACAATATATTCTGATTTACAAGGTGTTTGTAAAAACTTTGACCCTTACCAATATACAAAAAATCTGCATCTTAAATGTAGGAGAGTTCTCTGTAAATAAAAGTTAATTATTAAATGGAGGTGGAAATATTGTTACAAAAGGAGGGAATTGCTTATTTTGAAAAAAATCTGTTTTTGCCACAAATGTTTTCAAGAGTTGTCTGCTGCAGATGCATCAAAATGCGTCTGCATCATGGGAAGAGATAAGTACAAGTGAACTTCTTGAGACGTTTTGGGTGGTAATATCGTCATTTGTCTTAGCACTACTTTACATATATACCATCAACGTCTGGACTCAGATTTTATGTTTTACATTCAGGACATTTTGCAAAATTGCTTTGTTATTTTTAAGCCCACCTGATTTTTGAAGAAAAACTTTTTGGCTATTTAATTGTGATACCCTTAGCGTAGTTGTCTGTTGGCGTCGTCACAATACTTTAACTGGTATGTGTCCAGGTTAGCTTGCGCTGCATGCTTGTGAAGGCTGATCCGGGTTGATAATTTATGCAGGGTCCACAAGTGTTTTTTTCGTGGGACGGCTCATATGACTGTAGTAAGGGGTTGATGGCAAGTTACATGATTAGGTCAGAGCTAATTGCATTATCTGCACATGTGTCTGTGTTATTATCATAGATCACAGTCATGATAAAGTCCGGACAGTGGTTAAATATGCTCCACTTGAGAACTGGGCATATCTATAGAGAATGACTAATTCTTACTTATATAACTGCCAAATTTTCCGGGAAATATTAGTTGACTGGTTCATCAGTAGAATTATCTAAATTAATAGATTCACATAATTTATTTCCTCATGTAAATGAAAGTATTATGATTGAATTATAAGTCGAAATGTTTTAAAAGTTGTCTGCTGCAGAGGCATCTATCTGTATGTGGGAAAAGGTTATTGGGGATGATGTACAAGATGACAACCGCCAAACTGCCCTGTTACAGTTGGCATGCATACAGAACATGCTGTTGACCTGATGCAATAGGAATGTAAGACATGGTAATCTATAGAGTGACATGTAACAAGATTGTATGTAACCAATAACCCATCTTATGGGAATATATGTACCACTCCCGCTAATACAACAAATCGGCAGCAGAAGACTTCATAAAGATGTGAGCAAAAATATAGAAAAATCTCTATAACTAAGGATTATTATATTAATAAAGTTAAAACATTGTAACAAAAGATGAAGTTTCTTAACCCTTTCCCTTCTATAGTCGCTTTCTGACGCCTGTGCATCAGACGGCTTTTTGAAAACATAGTGACAAAAGAAGAAAATGTGCAATTTCTCCTTTTTCCACAATGTTTTCCACTTTTAGTCAAAGGTTATCCATTCAATTATAGAGATTTTCTATCTTTTGACAAAATATGTTCAATTTAGTCATCTGCTGCAGAATTGTTGTATGAGGGAAAGTGTTAATATATCAAAATTAATACATTGATTCGTTGGAAGGCATCAAGGCTATAAGAGTGACATGTTACCAGATTGTAACCGATTACCCATTATCCTGATCAGTATATATATTATAGAATAGAAAGTAATGATATCTGCATTTAAACATTTTCCATCATACAAGAGAATCTGTAGCAGATGACTTTGCAAACATATGGGAAAAAATAAATGAAAGTGATTTTAACCCTTTTCCTCATATAGACGCTTTCTGATGCCTCTGCAGCAGACGGCTTTTGGAAAACATAGTGACAAAAGAAGAAATTGCACA
>JAUELF010286551.1:0-10215 GCA_031471495.1 Clinocardium nuttallii | reverse complement strand
CCTTAATTTGTTCAAGCAGTATTGATTTGTTACAAAATCATAGCAACCAGGCGTCATCACAAAAGGGGTAAATTGAAAAATACCCAAATGTTGAAAATCCTTTTCCTGTATAATCTGCTTGTCAAATTGCAAGATAATTTGGTAGAAATGTTCAAGCCATATCCATTTAGTGAAAAACAGAGCAGCAGGGCGCCATCAGGAAAGGGACAAAATGACAAAACTTTATAATTCGATTCTTATTAAAGTTGTTGTTAGATTTCAAGATACAAATGGAATTTACTGATAAGCTATTTCTTTAACATTGGCCACTCCTTGCAGTTCATTTGCACTCCTGACAAATATTTCCCTAATATTTGCAGTTAAATATTTGCTACTAATTCACTATCACTCGGGTGGTCGATTATGGGCCATCTTTACCCTCTTGTTTCCAATTCCTTTGATTATTGTTATCTAACCCTCAAGCCATATTTTAATTCATACAAACAAATGAAACTATGGTCAGATTAAATAAAATCTTTCAATCTCTATTCTATTTACAGTACCAAGCCTGTGGAGAAAAAGAAAGAGTATGTAATTCCCTTGATCAAAACAAACAAGTGGAATAAAACTGATGTCAACAAATCAACAGGAGATGACATAGATGATTTAGCTGTGCAGGAGATAGTCAAAGGTAATTCAAAACAAAGACTTCTTTTAAAACCATTTTACACATGTTACAAGTCTGTAGTAGATGACTTTGAAAACAGCTTGGCAAAAACAATAAATAAAAGTAAATTAATTGAATAGAACTGAAAAACTTGTGGCAAAAGAAGAAATTGCTCATGATTAATTTCTCCATTTTTCAGACCACAATGTTTTAATAAGCCGTCTTCTGCAGCCACAATTTGACACATCTTCAACAAATGTCTCAAGTAAATATTGTGACAAAGGAGAAATAACTTGTACCGTATTAATAAAAGACTCACAGTGATTTCAACCCGTTTCAATATTTATAATATGCATTTTAGTTTCAACTATTCAAAGAAAGAAGAGGCTATTGCACTCATGTTGACGTCTGTGCTGGTTAAAGTTTTATATAAATACTAACATCTTCTATACCATGAATTACATTTACCTCAAACTTGGCATACTTGTTTCAAATAACAATATAGACAACTGATGCAAGTCACATAACCATGTTTGTAGAGTTATGCCCCTTGTTTTACTCAGATTCACAAAACTTAACCAAAGACATATCTTTGCCATTTCTCAATATTTCTTCATCAAACTTTTAAATTATTTTGTTCTTGACAACAAGGTTGCAACCAAAATTGTAATGCCCCTTTTTGTACTCATATTTTGACATTAAAATTTAAACTTTTGAAGTCGGCAATAATTTTTCCATTTCTTCATCAAACTTTCAAATAATGTTGCCTGTGACAACATTGTCATTGTGTACCCCTTCTACTCTCTATTTAAAATGCAAAGCTGGACAAGTCCATTTTGATAATTCAGCCTTGAAAGGGTTAAAACCCTGAGAGAAAAGAACCATCAAGGTAAACACAGAGCAATCAAATGAAATATTGAAGGCAAATTGTGATAACGGTCTCATTGATTAACCCTTCCTTTTAAGTTTTCTCAGTTTTCACATGAATATTGATTGTATGGTGTCAATCAAGACTTTTCTAGAAAAGAGACGAAGAAGTCTGTTTTTAGTCTGATCATCTGTGTGAGGTATATTTACAAAATTACAGGTTTAATCATCACAAGCACATAACCCCATTTCCCACTTGCAGACAAATTCTGCAACATCTGAAGCAGACAAGTTTTTAAATCTTTGTCGAAAAGGGAGAAATTGCTCAAAATGGGCCATATCTCGTCCTTACCACAATGATTTCAACTGTACTTAATAAATAGACTCATTCATAGAGGTTTACCATTATTTAGCTAGATGTTTTGAAAGTCATCAGCTGTATGTTAGAAAGAGCTAATCATCAATAAACAGTTTTCCCTTCCACGGTTTATTGCAGCTTATTGAAATTATTATTTAATGATACTGAGAGACAGAGAAGAAGATGGAAGAATGGAAGGAGAGAGGCATGGTAGACACAACACTAGAAATACCATTGTTAATGCAGAACAAAGTTCCAGATGGATTTGAGACAGATGAAAGGCTCGATGTGACATTGAGACCTGATGGGGTAAGACAGAGCTCTTGATTGGGGGTGGGGGGAATTCTGAGGCCTCGTCAGCAGGCGACTTTTGAAAACATTGTGACAAAAGGAGAAAATTAGCAATTTCTCCATTTGCCACAATGTTTTCAACTTTTTTCAGTAATTACACCTTCATTTATAGAGATTTTCCACATATTCGCATACAATATTTCAAAATCCTCTGCTTCAGTAAATGCTGAATTTTTAGCTCACCTTTTTTTGTGCTCAAGGTGAGTTATTGTGATCGCCTTTTGTCCGGCTACGTCATGCGGTGTGCGTCGTCCATCTACATCCACTCCTCAGTAACCAGTGGGTCAATTGGGATGAAACTTCACAGAAAGCATCCTCTAAATGACCACACCAGATTCCTTCAAATTATTGGGATCCATGCATAATTATTGTTTTCATGGCAACGAAAGCTGTTTTACCTTGTATAGCTATAGTGAAAAAGTATCTGGCCAATTTTCACATTATTTTGTAGAAATGTTCCTTGGGTGACTCTCTATCAGATTCCACCAAACCATGCTTATTGGTCTTAAAATATGGCTGCCAGGGGTGGGGCTGTTAACTGTACATTAGCTTTAGTGATAACTTAAAAAATGTTGAGCTTTGCACTTTGAAGAGACCATAGCCAATTTGAGGAATATCAAGATATGTTGAGTGGCCAGTCAACACTTTAGGTCCTGGTCAGACAGCATGAATGTGCTGGCAGACCAGTCTCAAGCTTCCAACAATCAGTTTTATCAGTCTAAGGGTAAATAACTGTTTTAGCTCACCTTTGCACAATGTTCTCAAGGAGAGCTATTGTGATCACATTTTGTCCATCGTTCGTCCGTCGTCCATCATCAACAATTGCCTTGTTAACACCCTACAGGCTACATTTTGCATCCAATCTTTATCAGAACATTCATCTCCATCAAATCTTGGACACATTCAAAACTGGACAATATTAGGTCAAAGTTCGAATATTGGTCATGTCTTTTTAAAAACTAGGTCACTAGGCGAAATTGAAGGAAAATCTTATTAACACTGTAGAAGCTGCATTTTTTGCTTCAGCATCTTCAGGATGATTCTCTTAATGATATCTAGGTTAAGTTTGAATATGGGTCATATTAGATTATAAACTAGGTCACTAAGTCTAATTGAAGGAAAATATTGTTAAAAACTCTGGAGGCCGCATTTTTACTTTGAGAAAGTTGTTGTTTTGATTATATCTAGTCTCATGTTCGAATATTGGTCATATCAGGTAAAAAAAAGATAGGTCACTAGACCAAATGAAGGAAAATCTTGATTACGCTCTGGAGGTTGCATTTTGAATCTTTGTCAGAATATAATTGTCTCTATGTGCTTTGCATTAGAAATCACATTGCATAATTCAGGTGAGCTATCTAGGGTCATCATGGCCCTCTTGTTTTTCAGATTTCATTTACTAGACTGTTTCTGAAATATTTTTGATCATGTATACACATAAAGTCCACTAAGGTAGTCTTAGGCACAGGTTTGACTGTGTATCTGACGGTATCACTATTCCAAGGTGGTCTTAGGCACAGGTTTGATTGTGTATCTGACAGTATCACTATTCCAAGGTGGTCTTAGGCACAGGTTTGACTGTGTATCTGACAGTATCACTATTCCAAGGTGGTCTAAAGCACAGGTTTGACTGAGTATCTGACAGTATCACTATTCCAAGGTAGTCTTAAGCACAGGTTTGACTGTGTATCTGACATTATCACTATTCCAAGGTAGTCTTAGGCACTGATTTGACTGTATTTGACAGTATCACTATTCCAAGGTAGTCTTAGGCACTGGTTTAACTGTATCTGACAGTATCACTATTCCAAGGTAGTCTTAGGCACTGGTTTGACTGTATCTGACAGTATCACTATTCCAAGGTGGTCTAAAGCACAGGTTTGACTATATTATCTGAAAGTTTCTTGAAATGCCATTCAAATGTTCATTAAATGTCTTATTTTCAGCCTGAAGAGACAGACTATGAAGAGATCCCTATAGAAGCATTTGGAATGGCCATGTTGAAAGGAATGGGATGGAAACCTGGTCAGGGTATTGGCAAACAAAACAAGTAAGTGAAAGATTTTACAAAATGCTAAAATTAATAGAACTTTTTGGTAAAGTGGTTTATTTGACTTGTTCCAGGTTAACCCTTTCCTACTTGTATATGCATTCTGATGCTTTGCAGCAGACATCTTTTGAAATCATTGTGTTAAAAGGAGAAATTCAATTTCTCCATTTGCCACAATGATTTATACTCTTTACAATAATATCATATATAGAGATTTTCTATATTTTGGACTTTTTCATTTCAAAGTCATCTGCTGCAGATTTATTATATGTGTAACACCATTTTCAGTTATATACTGTATTAAGGAGGGTTTTCACAAAATTAACAAGTAAGATTTGTTGATAAGTTCAGGTTTGTGTTTGGTTCATCAATTGTGGGTCTTAATGACACTACGCTTAAACACTGTTTAAAGGCATTGGGCTTCACTTACAGTTATTCGTTAAAGGTGTATTAAGGATTATAACATACATTACAACCTGTGTTTAAAGACCACCTATGGGAAGGGAACAATTTTGTCTTTGTTGACAGATTGTCTTTAATTCTAGGGTCATTTATGCAGAAAATAATTAATTTGGAAATTTGATGTGTGGCTGCTATTTTATAGACGGGTACTTGCTACACAAAGTTGGTCTAAAGTTGGTCTGTTTATGCATACAATTAAGACTGGTAAGACTGCGCAGAGGCTATAGTCTGAATCTTCCCTGCTGTAGATACTAGATGCAGTAACCCTGTCTCACATACCTACGCATTCTTGAACCTCTGCAAAAGACTACCTTTGAAAACTTAACCTTTAACCACTGTTTTCATGCCTATTCAAAATGTATTCTCATTTATTAAGAATTTCATATTTTGTTATGTTATCAAGGCCGTTTGCTGCAGAAATGTGGTATGTGAGAAAGGATCAAAACCAAAAATCAACCATCAAAACATTGTGGCAAACCGAGAAAGAATTCTTTTAGAACAATTTCTCCTTTTGTCATAATGATTTAAAAGTCTTCTGCTCCAGACTCCCTGAAGAATTGTTTCTTGTACACTAAATCTTAATTTAACAAATATACACTGTGAAACTGTGGATTTCAATTGAACATTTACATATATCTTTATAAACATGACATGTTTATAACAAGCATATAATTTACATTTAATTTTAGAAATATTGCTCCAGTTGAAGCAGTGTTGCGACCAAAAGGAATGGGTCTAGGAGCTGACAGAAAGCAAGCCCAGACTGTAAACGATGCCAAGAAAGCTGGAACAGGAAATACAGAAGGCGATGAGGAAACATTATCCATGAAAAAAGGGGGATTCTGTCTAATAGAGAAGCGACCACATAAGGATTTTTATGGTGTGGTATGTATTGTATGGATAAACCCTTTACCTGATACCAGAAATCCTAATCATCCTTGAAAACTGGAACAGTGCTTAAATTATTCCTTTCCCACAGACAACTCTTTAAATGAAGGTATACATTTTAACTAGAGTTGAACTCATAGTGGTGCATGGAGAAATTGTTCATTTTGACCAATTTCTTCATTTTCCACAATGTTTTCATTTGTCGCCTACTGCAGAGACATCAGAAATCATTTTTTTGGGAAAGGTTATCAGCTTCTTTTTTCAACCTTTCAAGCAGACACTTTGTTGAAATTATATAGCCAAATTTAATTCCAATATCAGAGCACTAGATAAGGGGCTTTTTTTTCATGTTTTAAAATTCTTTATTGATACTCAAACCCTATGTTTGTGTAATCAAAATAATCGCTTCACAATATAGGGTTTGGTTGGAGAATAAAAGAGATATATTAGGCAGAGAGCTGTATGTCCTCTTTACCTGGACCTCTGAAAGATTACAGTTCCTTTATATCTCAGTCGGTTATGAGTATGACTTTCAATTATGGGATTATGAGTTTGAACCATGTCATATATGTTAATCTGCAATAGTAATAACAGTAATTGTTTGGGTGTCAATTTAGTATTCCTGCATTTTGTGACAATCTGCAAACAAATCTGTCAGCCTATTGGAAATCAAGGTAAGCATTGCTTGAAGCCAGTGTATTTCATCTTAATGAATTATTATTTATGATAGCAAAATATTTTGCTAAGACTGTGACAGGTTAATATCAGTAAACCCTTCTGTATTATTTTGAACTCTCAATTGATTTTAAATATTTATATTGTTTAAGGAATAATGTTCTTTAAAGGGATAGTTGGTATGTACTATTTAATTATCTCTTACCAACATTCAGGCAACATAATCTTTTAAGTTAAAGGAGAAATTACTTGTGATGAAACTTTGACAATTAACTTTATTAAGAAGATTTGAAAAAAATTGTATAGTGGGAAGACAGGAAATACCAATTTAATAAAAAGAATGCGCAAAAACACAGCTGGAAATGTTGAGCAATGATTTCCTTTTCCCCTCCATTGTTTTATAATACCATCTCCTTACTGACACCAGTTACTTAATGTTGTATTCTGGTTTCAGATTCAAGGGCTTGATGAAGACAATGCCAGGTTGATGGTCAAACTGACTGTGAGTGGAAAGGTTGTTACAGTGAGCCAGTATAACATAAAACTGGTCACCAGTAAAGAATACAACAAATACTCTAAATATATCAGTAAGTAAAATATAAAATAATAATATAAAGTGTTCAAGAATACAATCTTTTCTGTACAGATATTTTTAAAGTCATCTATTGAAGATTTGCTGTATGTGGAAAAGACTAACTTGAAAACATCTAGGCAGAAAAATGAAAAATGTCTAACAATCGAAATAGGAGAACAATTATCTGCTGCAGATGCATCAAAATGCATAAGTTTGTTGGACAGGGCTTATTATAATTTTGAATTTTTTCATCTCCAATAAAAGATGGAATAAGATGAATAGTTATAATAATGTTACCGTAATAAAAATAGCTCTGAAAAAAGTGTAGATGAATAAAATTTGATTTATAGACTATTTGAAGAACTTGTATTTGCTTTCTGACGTATCTGCAGAAGACGTTTGAAAACATTGAGACAAAAGGGAAATTGCTCAAAATTGCTCAAAACAAGCAATCAAGGTTTTCAATACATGTTTAAAGTTTTTGCATGATTGTTTTCAAAGTCGTCTGCTGCAGATTTGTTGTATGTTGGAAAAGGTTAAAAGAATATCCGAAGCATATCTCTTTTGATAATGTTTAAGAAAAATTGAGTATATATGCAACGCACAGCGAAAACAAATTGTAAGGCATTTGCAGCCAATGTAGAACTAAATCAGCCAGAAGCAGACAGATCCATACCTGCTCTGTTCTCAAATTAGTAAAAAAAAAATTTGTTAATCAGTATCTATTTGGATCTAAACTGAATCCCACATATAAATGCTTTCTGAAGCTTCTGCAACAGACAACTGTTGGAAACATTGTGGCAAATGGGGAAATTGCTCATAGGGTCTGCCACAATTTTTTCAACTTTAATTAGTTAAAACTCTCACTTATAGTGATTTATTACGTATTTTCCAATATGTTGTCTGCTGCAGATTATTCAACACTGGTGAATAACCCTTTCCCTCATACGACAATTCTGCAGCAGACAACTTTGAACATATTTGTCAAAAAATGGAAAATCTCTTTAATTAAATGGATAACCTATGACTAAAAGTGGAAAATATTCTGCTTTTGTCACTATGTTACACTTATGTTTTCAAAAAGCCGCTTGCTGCAGAGGTGTCAGAAAGCATCTATATGAGGGAAAACGTTAATAATGTTGAGGTTTGTTTACCTGGATCACTATCATATACATTTATATAAATATATATATATCTTTAATGTAAGAACATTGGTAGAACATTATTATTTAGTAATACACTTCTATGTTAATTTATAGACAAAAGTGCTGCTGACAAATATAAAGAAAATGAAGACAAGAAGAAGAGGAGGGAAGAAAAGGAAGACAATGAGGACAGAATCGGGGAAGAAAGAGTTGAGAAAGATCGGAGTAGGGAAGATAGAACTGGTAATGGATATGAGGAAGACCGAACACATCCGAAAGATAAACATAACAGAAAAAGAGATTATCATGATGACAAGGTCAGGGATTCTGATCGATATGAAAGCAAGAAGAGGAAACATGAAAAGTAAGGTTTCGGGAAAATGTTGACCGATTTTATTTTGAAAGATTTTACATCATACTAGTGTTAACGCTTTCCCTCATACGGCAATCCTGCAGCAGACGACTTTAAACATATATTGTCAAAAAATAGAAAATCTCTAATTGAATGGATAACCTATGACTTTAAGTGGTAAACATTGTGGCAAAAGGAGAAATTGCACGTTTTGTGCAATTTCTTCTTTTGTCACTGTTTTCAAAAAGCCATCTGCTGCAGAGGCGTCATAAAGCGTCTATATGAGGGAAAGGGTTAAAGACCTAATAATTGAAAGGGACTCCGTTCTCAAAAAGGTGATACTGAACTCATATATAGATTCGGAAAGTAAACACGCTCAGGTGTCTCATAAGCCAGATATGGCTGTTCCTTTCAATAGGTATAAACACTATAACAAACAAAAAAAATCACTTACAGACGCTTTCTAATGCCTCCGCTCAGGACGACTTTTGAAAACATTGTGGCTAAAGGAGGAATTGAATTTTGTGATAAATTTCTCCATTTGTCACAATGTTTTCAAATTCATTCAAGTAATGTTGATTCATATTTTGAGAGTTTCCATATTTTTTAGATGATTTCAAAGTCGTCTGTTGCAGCTTTGTTGTACTACGGAAAGGGTAAAAATATAGGAGATATGTGCAGGTGTCAAAGCACAATGTAAACACAGCAAATCCATACTTGCTGTTGCAATTACAAAGCAAATCATCTAAAGAAAGGTTTTATGAATATCTCTCCTTGAAAACCAACCATAACATCATAAGTAATGCATGTTAAGAAAGGCCAGTCTGCCTATTCATGACAAGTTTCAACATGGATACTGCTTTTATAGAAGTTTCTTGAAGCCTTCTATGACTTATTAGGGAACAATGCAGAGCCAGATCAGACTGCTCAAATAGGCTGGTAGAACTGTATCAACACTGGTCACAAATACCTAATGGTTGGGTTTTTTCGCAAAATGTACTGATAATAATGAAGTCTTCTACCATAACAAACATTATAGACTGTGTTCAGTTGACAGGATATAGCTGGTCTTAGACTCAAGACGATTCAATTGCATCGTCCAAAACTGTCACTCTTACTATTTTTGATGTTTCTGTGGCCACAAATAAAGAAGAATGTGGAAAACAATGTTTCATTTCTATCTAAATATAACTAAATACTTCATTTATATAAGCACAATTTAGAATGGCTCATGAGGGATAGTGTTACCACTAATGTCTGTTCTTGTTTTATTACAGGTATTCAAATGGTGCCTCGAGTCATTCATCAAAGGAAGTTTTGTGGGTGAGACCAAAACTGAGAGTAAGAGTTATAGATAAGAAATACTGCAAAGGAAAATTCTTTAATTGTAAAGTGAGTATTTCAATGAGATATTTTTTATCAAATTTATTGAAAGCTTTATGAGGGGTTTTGAAAAGGTTCTAATATTCCGGGATTTTTTTTCTCAACAGCATGATAAATGAAATTAAGATATTTAAGAGGTTTGTAGAACTTACTCCATCCCTTTCCTAATTGAATCACTGTTTGACACAAACAAATTAACTGCTGACAACTTAGGAAAACATAGTGAGAGTAGGAGAAATTGCTCATACTTACCATTACTGTATGTCAAAATAATTTCCTGATTGATGAGGAAAGTAATAAAATTAACCATTTTCCTGACTTTAAGTGTTGTCTCCTTCAAACATGTCTGAGGAAAAACAGTGTAGGAAGGGTAATCTTCAAAGTATGATATGGAATCCGCTGTGGTCGAGTGGTTAGCGTCGGGGATTTCGAAACAGGGTGTCCCTGGTTCGATCCCCAGTCGC
>JAUELF010286540.1:0-10215 GCA_031471495.1 Clinocardium nuttallii | reverse complement strand
TGCACCTTTACATTTTATGTTTAAAGTATAACACAAAAAAGTGTTTAAAGTTTAACATAATAGTTTTTAAACTAACAGAAAGAGCCTTCTTAAACGGCGAAGATGAGCCGGCTGCTCCTGCTCAATACCTGTTTGGTACAGGCTTCCGATACTCAGTGTTAGCGGTCGAGGGACTAACTCCTGGATTGTGATCAGACTGTGTGGAGCTACAGGCTGGTCTTTATCGTCACTGGTCGTTCAGCCCGTTGTGTTCATGGAATGAACGAGGGTATTGACTTACCGGTACCGTTGGCGCATTGAAAAGATGTTCAGCCATTGTGCGTTTTGAATAAATCAATTTACGTTTTAGCGGTTCCGCGAGAAAACCAACATTGTGGCCTCTGCGTAATGTATCAACGCAGATCAGCCTGCGTAATCCACGAATACTGATCCGGGCCGACACATTCCGTCACAGGGTGAAAGAGGTATAGAGTAATGATTCCTGAAACAGAAAATCCACAGGAGGCGAAACGTGTCTATTTGGGTAAGCTTGCGCGACATGCTTAGGCTGATCCGGACCGAAGCTTTACGCAGTCCACATTGTTGGTTTTCTCGTGAAACGGCTCATTTACTGTTGTTAAAGATAAACAGTAAATGTGTTAAGATTAAATTTGATATTGTATTATGGTTAAAACCAAGGTCGCCATATTACATCTGTTCAGTCACATAAGATTCTTGATTGAAATGCGGTTATCTCGAAACTCGCATAATACAATATCTGCCCTCGTCCTGTTTGTACTAGTTCTCATGTTCAAAACTTTTGTAAACAGGCACTAATACGGAACTAAAGGCAAGTACTAGAAGAGGCACTAATACGGAACTAAAGGCAGGTACTAGAAGAGACTCAATTCATTAAACAGCACCATAGTAGGCGGGCGTTTTTTCATTATTTCCAACATTCAACAAATCGACTTTATAAAAAAAAAGTTTTTAAGAATATTTATTTCTGATTGCAGACTTTCTAAATGGAGTTGAAAGCATTAAGATGAAAAGAGAAATTATAAGAACATTCTCAAAAGGGTTCATCTACATGTGCGTTGAAATGCGTCTGCAAGCGAGAAAGGCATTCACTGTCATGTTTGTTTTGTTTGTTTCAGTAGTTCGACCTGAACAGCAATGTCACACAACGAGAAGGAGGATTTTCAGGACCGTGACCCGGAAGTAATAGCTCTCAGAGGTGATTGCAATGACAACAGTTCTGATGGAGAAGGAAGTGACGTCACGACGGTTACAGACGCAGAACAGTCCGAACGAGGCGTTTGGAAGAATAATGTGGAATTCTTCCTGGCGATTATGGGATACACGGTCGGGTTAGGCAGCGTATGGAGATTCCCAATTATTCTAAGGTTATTTTTTATTATTAAACCCTTTCCCAAAAACAACAAATTACATATGCAGCAGACGACTTTTAAGACATCTAGGAACAATCTTAAGAACGGGAGGTATTATTACTGAAATGCGTTGAAAAAAATGTGACAAAATGAGAAATTGTTCCATATTGAGCAACTTCTCCTTTCGTTACATTCTTTTCAAAGTCGTCAGCTGCATTGGCTTTAGAAAGCGTCAATATGTGAGAAAGGGTAAATGAGAGGCGTCAGACGGCAAATGTGTCGTGTTACACATAAGACGAGTAAAGAGTCGGATGAAAGTGCACATGAGTTGCAACTTGTACTTACGATGTGGGTCATTAGTGATGATTATATTATCTCCCTTGTCAGATCAAGACTAAGGAATACCAAATAGTAAGCAGGTCCATTTAGTTGGATTCCTTTGTTTTTATCACTATTTCGCAATGAGATATTGTAATTACTCTGAACATATTAACCATAAATGTGTTAATTAAAGTGATGATTCAAAAAGAGGAAATGTACATAGCAGTGTTTAAAGAACACAAATTTGGAATTACTTATCAAGCTAATAACAGTTGGCCAAGAAAATGCAAATTATAAGTGCACTATCCAGTGCAAAGAAACCAATGATAAAAACAGAGGAAACCAAATGATAGGACCAAGCTAGAATTAGAGAGTATTAAAGGGAGATAACTGACCGATGTCTCCCATTGATAGATACAAGTCTGCTGTAGAATCAACACATCGCAACCAGTATTTTTGAATTATAGAACGTCGGTTATGTAATGTCGCTTTAACTCTTTCAGCGCCAAAGGCAATATTGAGTTTTTTTGCAAACAATACAGATTCAGATGATTCATCTCGTTACGATTTGTCACACCTGCTATCAGCATTGTTTAATATTAGTTATGAAATTATTCCAAAATTCTTATAACATTAAAAATAGAATCGGTCGATTTTGAACATAGAAGAAGTCCACTTTGTTCAATTCGGCGAGGAAAGAGTTAAGGACATTAGACGCATTATCTCACTGTATTTCCAATGAAGAAGATGAGTCAATAAATAAATATATAAATATTTTGTTTGTCTGTCAACAAAAACAACCCCGATCGGTGAAACGGTTTTGTCACATCGGCTAAGAAAAAAGAAATATGCAGCAGACGACTTAAGAATCAACTCTAACACTCTTTTTCCACTTTACATATTGAGCAATTTCTCCTTTTCTTCTCACAATCTTTCAAAAGTTCATCACAGTAGGTCAAAATGCCTATACATGTGGGAACGGCGTTAATGTGTAGACCGATCATGATTCTACACATACATGTACCTAATTTTCAAATTGTTTTCTCTTTCTTTCCATATACAGTCGTAACGGAGGCGGAGCTTTCTTGATCCCGTTCTTCACTTTACTGATCCTTGCGGGCGGCCCTCTGTATTATTTCGAAGTGTGCCTTGGACAGTTTATTGGGAAAAGTCCTCTTCTGGCGTTTCAGTACTGTCCCCTGTTAAAAGGTGAGATATGATACAAAAAATAAATACATAGTACATAGTATTATATGATGCTGAATCAAATAGCAGTTTATCTAATTGTGATTGTTTTAAGAATCGCCTGCTTTGTTCCCTCCATATAATAGATATCTTCGCTTACCAAGGTTACTTCGTACCATACCATTCCCATAAGAACCATTGGCTGGCGACCTCTTTAGAAATTGAATTTCTGCTCTGCAATTTGCGGATAGGATGCGTACACAGTTCGTTGCATCCAGTCAAATGCCTTGGAACCAAACTGTGTTAGTTACAACATGTATGGCCGCTGCTTCCGTAGTAACCGGGCAGTTGGTTGAAACCTACCGTGTGAATAATGGCAACATGATTGACAAAACAGCCTTGGCTAGCGAAGCGAGATATAATCGGCGCTCTAAGAAAAATCAACCGCAAGGCATTCGTTACCTGTGTAGATCCAGATCATTAGAAATAGAAGGCTTAAAGCAATATCGATTGGATCATTTACATGAATGCGTTAGCATGTCTTTTTCTACCCGTGAAATAATATCATAAACAGCACACTAGCAATATATATTTTTCATTTCAAAATGCGAAAAGAAAAACCAGTAATGTTCTACGCTTGCACCTGTTTTCAAATATCGCGCACTGATATATTCTGGAAAATGAATTTCAAATCGTAAACTGTTGTAGACCCTTTCCTCATTTTTAAGCGAAGTGAAACTCCTCATGCGTTATGCATGTCTGCTCCCCAACTCATGCCTTCGGCACTGGTAGGCGTTATATCGTTACAGTTTCAGAGCTCCAAATAGAAATATTTCTACTCTTCAATTTTATTCTATTTCAGGTATCGGGTTCTTGCAAGTGTCAATGTCCTTCACGGTTCTATGGTATCTGATGTTCATTAGTGCCTATATCTATTACTACTTGTACGCGTCCTTCTTCACTATACTACCATGGTCAACCTGTGATAATGCATGGAACACTCCGTATTGTAAAGGTACGATTGATTTATTAATCTATTGAGCCTCACGAAGTGCATGGTGAGTTATTGTGATCACATTTGTCCGGCCTCCGTCCGTCGTCCGTCGTCAGTCGTCAGTCGTCCGTCGTCCGTCGTCCGGCGTCAACATTTGCCCTTGTTAACACTTTACAGGCTACATTTTGCATCCTACCTTCATGAAAGTTTATTCGAACATTCACCTCCATCAAATCTTTGACAAGTTTGAAACTGGCCCATATGAGGTCAAAAACCAGGTCACTAGGTCAAATTGAAGGGAAATCTTGTTAACACTCTGGAAGCCACATTTTTGGCTTGAGCATGTTGATACTATGTCAGAATGTCTGTCTTAGTGATATCTATATCCGGTCAAAAACTAGGTCACTAGTTCAAATTGAAGGGAAATCTTGTTAACATTCTGGAAGCCACATTTTTGGCTGAAACTTTGTCAGAATGTTTGTCTAATTGATATATAGGCCAAGTTCAAATGGGTCATGTCTGGTCAAAACCTAGGTCACTAGGTCAAAGTTAAGGTTAATCTTGTTAACACTCTTGAAGTCACATTAGCTAGAGCATGTTGAAACTTTGTCAGAATGTTCGTCTGAGTAATATCTAGGCCAAGTTCGAAACTGGGTCATATCCGGTCAAAAACTAGGTCACTTGATTAAATTTTAGGAAAATCTTGTTGACACTCTGGAAGCCACGTTTTGGGCTTAAGCATATTGAAACTATGTCAGAATGTTTGTCTTAGTGATATCTGTATCCGGTCAAAAACTAGGTCACTAGGTCAAATTTAAGGAAAATCTTAAGGAAAACACTCTGGAAGCTACATTTTTGGCTTGAGAGTGTTGAAACTTTGTCACAATGTTTGTCTAAGTGTAATATAGGCTAAGTTCGAAACTGGGTCATATCCAGGCAAACACTTTGACCTCTCTCAGATTCCTTCAATTCATGTTGATTGGTCGAAAAAGTATTGCCGCCAGGGAGTAATATGGCTAAAGTAAAAAAATAATCAGATGAGCGATCCAGGGCCATCATGGCCCTCTTGTTTTGTGTATTATCTTACCTGACCGTAAAAGGATTTATTGTGGTTTGCATGACAAACCAGATTGCATTACCGAGGTGAGCGATACAGGGCCATCGTGGCTTCGTTTTGTCAAACCAAGCAAGACGTTTCTTTAGAAAAGTAGTAACTCAGTACCTAGATGAGCCTTCTTAACTAACGCTTTGATCAGAGTCTTCATTATTCGCCAGCTTATCGTAAAGAGCACCAATAAAGCACATCGAATAACGGTTACGACTAAGAAGAGACTGTATAAGTGTACACTCTTATCGTAATTGTCCGTAAATCAAAATAACCTGAAAGTCAGTTTTTGCGACCCGTAGTTTATCATTTGTTGGTCGTATCTGAGTTATAATAAAAAGCCCCTCGGCTATGGGGTTATAAGGTCATAGAAAAACTCATTAACACGTGTGGACAGCTGCAATAAAATTTCCATTTAAGGTAACAAATAAATATTGGATTTTTTTCCCATCTCAATCGGAAATCAAAATGATTTGAATTTACGTACTCGGTGTATAGGGATTATCAGGATGCAAAAGCGATACATGGCTTTGTATAGTACTTCGATGCACACGAACAAAACTAATATATCGCGAAACAGAACATCCTTTTCCACATGCTGAGTAGACAATACGAAGCCAGGTACCACTACTGCAAACTAGTTTCGCTTAATTGTATATCTAGTTTAACTTTTAAGATAGAATAAAAAACAATCTTTATTTTCAATATCGAAATAACACAAATTACATATAAAATAAGAATTATGATATATAGGCTGGTTAAAGACTCCTTTTTACAAAAATACCGAACTATTTTGAGCAATTACTCCTTTTGCCATACTGTTTTCAAAAATCGTCTTCCTTTATGGAAATTAATAAGTAAAGGATTACTTGCTTGTGAAAGTATGCGCCTTAAAGCTGTAGTTTAATTTTAAACAGAGCGTTGTATAAGTGCATATAAAGTTATAAACCATTATAAGCGTATACCAGCATTACGAAGCGAATAAAAAAACCTAGTTTAGTACAAAAGAATGCTCATATGTCCTTTATATAAAGATATCAAAATACAATGCGTGTCATTCTTTTCCCTCCGTACTTCCAATTTCAATTCAAACATCTGAAGAAAAGTATCTTACAGTGAAACAAAATGACAAGTTTCTTTAGGAACATAATATATACAGGGTGTGGGGAAATGAAAACTGACTCGTCATAACAAGTTTACATTCTTCCACAATGTTTATGATAGACGTCAATAAGTGTGTTTTTATCAATTGAAGGGAACTGGCATAATCAACGATCATGCAGAGCTCAAGATAAAGGGAGTTTGCATATTCTAAACTCCTTATAATAGTCTCATTACCCACAGCATAGCTTTTTGTTAGATTATATCACAATGAGATAGTTTTGGAAATATAGCTCTTCTAATGATGGGCCTATAAATTGTCTTATGGGTGATATCAATCATATACCATAAACCACAAAGGCCTTTAGAAATCCCCGACCCAACTTTCAATATGCCTTACTTTTCACCTAGGCAGGGGAACATCACTTTGTATGAGTTAGCGTATTAACATATCAATGAACGCCAACTTAACATTTTACGCATGTTTGTTAATAAACGGGATTAGTCTGAATTTAGATTTAACCCTTTCCCACCTGCAGACGCATTTTGACGAAATAGCAGCAGACACAGTTTGGCGCAATAGCAGCAGACGACTTTTGAAAATATTTGCCCACAATATTTTTAATTTTATTTAACAATTAAATCATCTTTTATGATGAATTTTCAAGTTGTTGTCACTATGTTTTCGAGGTCTTCTGCTGCTGATCTGTTGTATGTGTGAAAGGGTTAAATTGAAAAACATTTTACGGTGAAATTTGGCTTCGCTTTAATACGATTTGAAACAGTCTAGTGAAACCGCAGCGTTTAAAACGTATATATATTAAATGTCTAAACATAAACAGTCACGGATTGGACAGGTAGAATATAAGAACACAATAATTTCCAGGTTGACTTACGATCCTCGATATGCGATCATTGAAATACATGTAGTTAAACTCGATACTATTCCTTTAAAGGCTCTGTCTATTGATAAAAGCGTAGCAGCATTTCTGATTGCTTCAGACGAGCATCCAGAACTGCTACTGCATTTTTTTCTTGATACGATTTAATCACTTGATTGCTTTTCATAATCTACATAATTATAAATGAATTACGAAGCAAGTAAATCCGGGCCGACCCTTCGGAATCAGGGTGATACATAGATGTATAGAGTAATGATTCATGAAACAGAAAATCCACAGGAGGCGAAAAGTGTCTGTCCGGTTTAGCTTTTGCGACATGCTTATGCTAATCTAGGGTGGATACTTTACGCAGATTCTACACTGTTGGTTTTCTCGTAGAACGGCTCATACAGTATACATGGGCGAACAAGTCGAACATGTCGAAAACTCGAAGTAATATATATATCGCTCGCGACGTCGAGTTATCGCGAGTCCAATAGTATCGATTGATGGGTTGATCAACTCAGATTCATGTCAAGTTATTTAGAATTAAATCGATTTCTAGGACCGCTATTATAATGCCTCTTTTTCAATTGGTCGTGTTATATTGTCCACCGTTACTGTAATGCATACTGAATAAGATCGGTCGTTGACATCTACACTGTATTATAATGAAGGTATTATTTTTACAAAAGAACGGAAACAGACTGAATCAAGCGTATCTTCGCAGGTTAATTTTAACCCTATCCCTCATATAGACGCTTTCTGACGCCTCTGCAGCAGACGGCTTTTTGAAATAGATAGATTGTATTTGACTAATGCAAATACTTGAGCCGTCCCGCGAGAAAACCAACATTGTGGTCTCTGCGTAAAGTATCGATCCGGATCAGTATATACATGCCGTGTAGGCTAACTCGTACAGACACTTTTCGCCTCTTCTGGATTATCTCAAATATCATTTATCTATATCTCTATCCCTCTATGACGGAATGTGTCGGCCCAGATAAGTCTGCGCGTACAGTGCAGGCTGACCTGGTAGATACATTACGCAGATGCCATAAAGTTGGTTTTCTCGCGGGACGACTCAAATGTCCAAAGATCGGTTTTCGTGCGGTGCGGCATAGATTGCAGGACATGTCTTAACAGGGTGGACTATACGAGTCTTTCTTCTCTTTATATGATAAATAGATAGATTTTATTTCACTTATACAAATGAGCCATCTCGCGAGAAAACCAACATTATGGTCTCTGCGTAAAGTATCGACCCGGATCAGTCTAAACCTGCCGTGCAGGCTAACACGGACAGACACTTTTCGCCTCTTGTGGATTTTTGTTTTAGGAATCGTTTCTCTATACCTCTATCCCTCGGAGAATGTGTCGGCCCGGATCAGTCTGCGCGGATAATAATAATAATCCGAAATAACTTGAAGTTTCCTGATTTTAGTATAGCTCAAAAATAGCTTTCACCTAAAAAAATCAACCTTTAAACTTAAAGTAGTAGAAGAGAGAGAATATAACAAATGTTGAAAGAAATATATTATTCTGTATTGATATATTCATACTGTCAATGCGAACAGTGAAGATTCAGATTCGATCATATTTAATACTTACATTAGGAAGACGCTTCTGTCAAGTTGTGTAGATTCTCATCATAATGGGCGAGCTGATCTGAACCTATAGGTATACTGCTCAGAAATGCAAGCTTGAAAAACTTTTATTGAACGAGCTCAAGGATTATGGAAGTGTACCTCTTTCTATTGCGTTCTAGTCATTTCAACAATTTCTTTGTCCTGAAAAAACAACAACCCTTATTTCTCAAATCATATACATATTCTCGAGAGCCCCGATAGTACATTCAGTAACGACGAGAGCTATCAATCCAGGGGATGTGGGTTCAAAACCCCTGCTCGACCATCCATTCGTTCCGGTGATTGGCAATGCCATTTCGACAAGTGTCATTCCATCATGTGGTCAAATCGCCCTATGTGGGAACAAAGCTCTAGATAACGGGCATTTTTAGTGTTTTAAAATCCTTATTTGACATCCAAACCCTTTGTTGTGGATACTCAGTGAGTTCCCACAACATAGGATTTGGTCGAGTGATAAGAGAAATATTGTGGGCGGAAAGACCGGTTCACTCCAATTTTTATCTAGACCTATGTTGGAAGGTAGTATGTAGCATGGGACGAATATTATGTCAAGTGCTGGCGCGAGAGAAACGAGGAAAAATACGTTAGGCAGAGCTCTAGATAAGGGACATTTTGCATGTTCTAAAATCCTCATTTGACACTCTAACCCTATGTTGTGGTACTTAAAAGAATCGTCATAGTTAGACGATTATTTTGAGTACACACAACATAGGGTTTGCTTTAATAATAAGAGAGAAATTGTGGGGAAAAGAGCTGAATAACTCCCCTTATCTGGACCTCTGCACGGTTAGGTGAACTGACCGCGGTGATATAACTGAAATACCGTTGAGAACGGCTTTAATCTCATATAATTCAATCAATATTACAGGTATATGCACATAATTCAATCAATATTACAGGTATCAATATTACAGGTATATTAACATAATTCAATCAATATATTACAGGTATCAATATTACAGGTATATTAACATAATTCAATCAATATTACAGGTATCAATATTACAGGTATATTAATATAATTCAATCAATATTACAGGTATGCTCATATAATTCAATCAATATTACAGGTATATTCATATAATTAAATCAATATTACAGGTACATGTATATTCATATAATTCAATCAATATTACAGGTATATTCATATAATTCAATCAATATTACAGCTATATTCACATAATTAAATCCATATTACAGGTATATTCACATAATTAAATCCATATTACAGGTATATTCACATAATTCAATCAATATTACAGGTATATTAATATAATTCAATCAATAGTACAGGTATATTCATATAATTCAATCAATATTACAGGTATATTCATATAATTCAATCAATATTACAGGTATATTCATATAATTCAATCAATATTACAGGTATATTCAATAATTCAATCAATATTACAGGTATATTCATATAATTCAATCAATATTACAGGTATATTAATATAATTCAATCAATATTACAGGTATATTCATATAATTAAATCAATATTACAGGTATATGTATATTCATATAATTCAATCAATATTACAGGTACATGTATATTCATATAATTCAATCAATATTACAGGTATATTCATATAATTCAATCAATAT
>JAUELF010286529.1:0-10215 GCA_031471495.1 Clinocardium nuttallii | reverse complement strand
CGCGAGACAACCAATATAATGGACTCTGCGTAATCTATCGACCAAGGTCAACCTGTGCAGCCCTCGCAGGCTAAGCTGAGTCGACACATTCCGTCTCAGAGGGATACAGGTACAGAGTAATGATTCCCGAAGAAAAAATCCACAGGAGGCGAAAAGTGTCTATCCGGGTTAGCTTGTGCGGCATGATTAGGCTGATCCGGATTGATACTTTACGCAGAAACCACAATGTTGGTGTTCTCGTAATTCGACTCATAGTGTTAGAACACACCCACTATGCAGGTTATAATCACAAGGCTAATATGTCCGTGTTCACATTTTGCCACTTTGAAAACATCTAGGAAAAATGTATTTAGTAATCCTTTCCCATCTGCAGACGCATTTTGACGCAAAAGCAGCAGACGTTGTTTGAAAACATTGTTGCCGAAGGTGAACTGAGCAATGTCCCCTTGACTACAATGTTTTCAACTTTATTTAACAATTAAGCTATCCTTTTAAATAGAATTTTCAGGTTTATTCAACATGTTTTCAGAGTCGTCTGCTGCAGAAAGGGTTCATAATCTCTATAATAAGAGTTAAAGGTTTTTATCACTTTTGGCATTTTAAAAATACATAACCATATGTAACTTAAATGTATCGCTCAAGGACCCTTAAACCATTCTTTAAACACAAGACCGCAATATCGCCGGAAATTCAGACTGCAATCATAGATTGCATTTAAATGATCAAAGTTGAAGGAACAGATAAACAACTACGATGCATATTAGAACATACGAGGTGGGTCAACGAAGAAAATGTCCTTTGTTGAATTAGTTTTGAATCATTTCTTTGTTTATGAAGAATTTCCAATCTAAGCTAAATTGACCACGCCATCAGTAAGAAATCATTAACGGTAATGAAATGGAATTATTTTGACATTCAAAAGCCTAAATGTATTTAGCGCTATCATTAAGGACTTATTCCAGGATTTGTGGAATTCCACATACAATTATTTCAGGATGTTTTTGTTCAAATATTGGACGTTTTGTATTTGTCGATTAAACCACAACATAGACAATTAGGATTTTAAAGAGACATTTCCCTGTAAATGGCAACATTGGACACCTTCTCAGCAGTCTACGTCAAAAGCATTGAAAACAAAAAAGTGTTATCCTTTTCTCAAAAAAGATATTTACTTTGCATCATACTTGTCATCATAAATCCACGTTAAAACAAATATCCTAAAAGGTTGTGTATAGAAGACAGCCACTGACATATCATATCAGGTGTATAGTTAATGAATATAATATATCATTTCAAACTTTACTTCGAACATAAATCATACCATTATACCACTAGATAAAAGCAGGTAATTATATCTTCTTTTTTTTCTTACTTTTTTTAAATGAAAATATTAAACCTGAAACTTGCTAACTTGTTCAATAATTATGAAATAATGGTCAAAGGGGAAATTGCTCATCATGGTTTGTGAATCATCGAAAATAAATAATAACCGCACCGGGGTTCGAACCGGAATGAGCTTTCGCGGCTGAAATCATAAAGAAATTCAAAGGTTCCAAAAAGAGAAATACGATATCACAATTGCCTGATGTTTTGATTACGGAAATTGGTTGGGACGAATGATTGACGTTCGATGGGCACGTGCAAAGCGATGAATCGAGCAGTTGGTCGTTTCTTGGCATTTAAGTTAATCTCAAGGATAACATATTGAACAGAATGTCAGCTTACAAAAAAGAGCCACAGAAAACCCTTTACTTGTAATCCCGCCCCCATTTCCAACATACAGCACATCTCTAGCGGACGACTTTTAAAACAGCATGGCAAACATGTAGAACATCGATTAAAATAAAAGTATGATTCGTGAAAAAAAGTTGAACACATTGGAGCAAAAGGAGAAAATTCTGATTACATTAAATTTCTTCTATTCCCACGCTTTCTGACGCCTTTACAACAGGCGATTTTTGAAAACATTATGGCAAATGGAGAAATCGCTCAAATGGAGCAATTTCTCCTTTTGCCAAAATATCTTCGACTTTTTTCAGTAATCATACAATCAATTAGGGGCATTTTCAATGTTTTGGCCTAGATTTTTGAAAGTCGTCTGCTTCAGATGTGTTGTATGTGGGAAAGGATTAAAAAGGGTAATGAAATTCACGACTGCATCACACGATCATCTGGACGTGTGTCAATGGTTATATGGGCTACATCCTTGGATTTAATGGACTGATTGGTTGTTCCGTTAGTTTACGGCGGTCAGTTCATCTAACGTGATTTCCTGGCTATCTCTCACCAGTGGTTCAAACTAACAATCCCTGGATCGACAGACTGCTTCGATACCGATAGACCTACCATGACTCGATGCTCGCGTTTTCAAGTGTTTTTCAAATATCGAAGATAACGCATTCCGTCAGAACTGTTTAAAGTGTCCAACGACATAGTCTACGTTATAGTCAGCCTTTCCCTCGTGTAAACGTCTCTGGACACCTATGCAGCAGACATAATTTAAACAGTATGAGAAAAATTAGTTTGCTTAATCAACTTCTCCTTTCTCAGTTTATTTTCAACTCTTATCAACATTATACGTCCTATACATACGGACTGTTAGATCGGAATGGAGGCTAATTTCACACAAACTTCATGATGTTTCTGAACTGCAAACAATCAAGATCAGGATCAAACAGCACATATACTTCGGTCTCTTTACCTGAAGTTCAGCTTAAACGAGAATATAACATTTTATAGTTCACTTAAGTATTCAACGTGTTAACACGAAGGGTGTTTTCTTAATGAAAAACGAGGACTTTTATCATGCATTCTTCTAAATTGTATCTGCAGATGATGACTTGTGAAACCATTGAGACAAGAGGGGAAATTTCTATTATTAACAAGTTCATCTTTTGCGATTATATTCTCTTATAAAACATTATATTTCATACGTTTGTCTATATAACACAATGGGCATATTTAGGAGTTTCATGGTGTTTCTGAACCGTGAAGATTGAAGGTCAAGATCAGAAAACAAGTTATATTTGCTATTTCCCTGAAGCTCAGCCCAATGATAATTCAAAATACATGTACCATTTCTGTACTAAGTCATAGATGTGTCAAACACGAAGGATGATTCGGTAGCATGTTTGCTACATACAACAATTCTGCAGCAGAAGACTTGGAAATTATCTAGAGAAGAATATAAAGAATATCTTTATATAAAAGTTTAGTTAAATAATACAATCGAAAATATTAGAACATAAGCATACATTCCTTTTGCCATAATGTTTTAAAAATGTATCAGCTGCAGAGGCGTCAGAAAGCGTCTTTATGTAGGAAAGGAATAAAGACAAAATGAGACTACTGTGTTTACACTCAGTGTTGCCATGGTGACAATTATGTGCAGCAGACTACTAAAGAATACATTATGGCAAACGGAGCAAATGCTCACTTTAGGCACGTTCCTACTTTTATATCAATGTTTTCAACTCTATTCAATAATTAAACTTTAACCAAAAGATATTTTTCAAAGTCTGCTGCAGCATGTGTGTTGTGTTATATAAAAGGGTTAAAGACAAAACCTGTTAAGCAGTTTCCGTTTTTCAAGACACGGGAAGAAATATATACTGTTGGTGTTTTTGTACCAGTCTTATTGACGTTACAAAAAGGTTACAGAAAATTGATTCAATCATCATGCAATGCGGGTTCTACGTCTTATAAAACATAGTTGTGTTACTTCTGCGTGCCTTTTTTTTTTATTTTCTTGATGAGTACCTCATATTTAAAATCAAAGTTTTAGTTTGGCTTTTCCTCGATGTTTAGAATATCGGGCTGTTTAACCCTTACCAACATGTAGACGCATTTCGACGAATAATTAACAGACGACGTTTGAAACGTTGTTGAAACATGTGACATTATTCTGATTTGTTCATAATGTCACATTTTACCAGAATGTTTTCAATTCTTTTCAATAATCTTAATTTTGTTTAATGAGATGTTCATAATGTCACATTTTACCAGAATGTTTTCAATTCTTTTCAATAATCTTAATTTTGTTTAATGAGATGTTCAGTAATATTTGCTACATAGTTTCAAAATGGTTTGGTAAAGATTTGTGGTATACATGTGAGAAATGGTTAATGTGGTTTTTTTAAGTTTGATGAATATTGACAATGATAACCATAGTCAGCATCTTACTTTTTGTTTACATGTATATATACATGTATGTGTTTTTCATCCCATTTCACAGCGTAGACGTCAATCCTCGATAGCCGAGAATAACCAGGGCTATCAATCCAGTGGCTGTCAGTTCAAATCTTAATCAGACAACAGATAACAACGATTGCGACAATGATAACTTTTCTTCCACCAAATTATGAATTAACGATGTGAAAGGCCATGTGTAGGGTATCGGTGCCAACATGACAGGATATACTAAGGTACTTGAAATATACACCGTCATATAATTGAAACCTGCTGAAAGTACATTCATCCATCCACAAATCTCTCTTTTTCCTTTCTCCGTTTATCCACCCATTCACCCATCCATTCATCTATAACTCACCACCCATCCACAGTGTCACCCAAATCTCCTTCCTCTATGTACCCATCAACTAACCAACAATCCACGAAGTCACACTATTGAAACAAGTTGTACATATTGTGACGAAAGAGAGAAATGGGGGGGGTATCTTTGCCCACATTATGCAACCAACATCTGTGAAAGTAAAAAGTGTAAAAAGTGTACGAGTTGTTGAAACCAATTAGAAGTGTGGGAGGAGTGGTTAGAAATCGTGATTAAAAATATCATTCGAGTTCACTGCCTTATTTTGTGTACGAGAATAGTAAAGCTCCTAAATAGCAAAATTAGAATTCTAATTAGGAGGAGAACCGATAAAGTGGACCTAATGTTCTCATCGGGGATTTGTGTGCACGACATTGCGTTGTTCTTTGCGTAGTTACCGAACATTCTGTTTCTGCGAAGATGGTTACGTATTTTGTATACTGAAAGTTATTCGTTGTGATGGGTTAATATCCCAATTGGCATACGAACCTTTAACTGATATGTCTACATTAAAGTACGTGTTTTATTACTATTTGAACCTTTAACTGATATGTCTACATTAAAGTACGTGCTTTATTACTATACGAACCTTTAACTGATATGTCTACATTAAAGTACGTGCTTTATTACTATTTGAACCTTTAACTGATATGTCTACATTTAGAAAGTACGTGCTTTATTACTTTTTGAACCTTTAACTGATATGTCTACATTCAGAAAGTACGTGTTTTATTACTATTTGAACCTTTAACTGATATGTCTACATTAAAGTACGTGCTTTATTACTATTTGAACCTTTAACTGATATGTCTACATTCAGAAAGTACGTGCTTTATTACTATTTGAACCTTTAACTGATATGTCTACATTCAGAAAGTACGTGTTTTATTACTATTTGAACCTTTAACTGATATATCTACATTAAAGCACGTGCTTTATTACTATTTGAACCTTTAACTGATATGTCTACATTAAAGTACGTGTTTTATTACTATACGAACCTTTAACTGATATGTCTACATTAAATACGTGTTTTACTAACTTTAACTGATATGTCTACATTAAAGTACGTGCGTTATTACTACGTGTGCGATTCAAGACCGCCCATTGCAATTAGTGATTGTTGGGGAATTAACAGAATTCTTAAAACGCCCGGGACAACTCTAAGAATTTATTCATATATTGCATGTAGAAAGTGTATATGATATAATTGTACCGTCATTAAAAAACAATTTGGACCAGATCAGGGGCTTATTTACGTCGTCCCTAATGCTATGATTTTCTCTCCTTTTTTCTCCTCTGTAGTTCTAGTTTAGTACAGAAATATTGCTTACTAAATCAACGTCTACTTGCGGCGAACAATCTCAAGTAATGAATCATCTTTTTGCGTTTGTTCTTAATTATTATACGTGTTATACTCTTTTTGTAGGATATTTTGAGTATACACAACGTCTGACCAGAGTTTTCACTGTCCGGTTATATGTACTTAAGTTCCAGTTGTTCCTTTTGACTACACACTAGAAATGTAGCCCCATTAATGTTACGTCAGATTACCTTTCTATGGTTCCGTTACTAAGACCCCCAAATTGCCAGACGCGACTTATATATAGTTATATGTTGCCGACATATGATGCAAATTTGCCGTCTGACACGGTTCTCATATTTTTGACTAACAGTCGTCAATTGAAAAGGAATCAATTAATTTGAGTTAAGCGCCATTTTCTATCGTTAACAGCGAGTGCTATCAATCCAAGAGTCGATATTTCGAAACAAGAAACACGCCGTGATATAATTCAAAACTGGAGAAACAACATTAAATTGCAGAATCAATCAACAACCCAATAACAGAAGATTGCTAGATGTTTTAGTACATTGGATTTTCAGACGAGAATTTGAAATATCAACTTATCAACACTTTATCACATGAAAACACGTTATGAGGTATCTGCAACATCCGAGACTTGAGAACACTGTGGCAAAAAGAGAAATTGTACATAATAATGATCAATTTATCCTTTTGCCACAATGTCTTCAACTCTATTCAATAAATATACTTTAATTATCATAAGATAATTTACATTATTTTTTGCAAATACGTTTTTAAAGTCGTATGCGTCAGCTGTATTGTTATGTTTGGTAAGGGTTAATTGTATATTACGGGTTATCGTTTCGGCGACAATAAGGACCATTTTGGCGTGTCGGCCTTTTCTTCTCGGCTCGTTATCCTGTTGCATAAGACCGATCGATACTTCTCGTATACAAGACCGACATGAACATTCCTTGGTTCTTTTCCAATACCCTTCTCAAAACAGTTCACTGCGCCATTTTATTTTGTTTCCAATTCGACCCTAGCAGTAGATCGATCACGTATGAAATGTTTTACAAATTGATCGTGTGTGACGCACTCTCCGTTTACTGGTAAAGTGCTATCTCTCTCTGCATATTTATACACTATCACAAACAAACGGTCCGTCCACCTTTTAATAGGTTTTACGGTACAACTGCCTTTGCAGCCGACGATATTAACAGCAGTGTGGAAAATGGGAACTAACAATTTATCTTGTTCTCCACACTTCTTTCTATGTTATACAACGTTTTACCCTTTTTACTATTGGAACCGATTTTGTTTTAAGCCTGTGTCATCTGTATATATATAGCCGTCTGATCAGCATCTATACTTTGGCCTGCTCAACTCAACATTGCTACCTTGTTATTCCTAAAACTGGTTATGATCTCTATCAAAAGAAAAACGTTGGACGAGTTATTTTTTAAAATACAGCCTTGATATTGGTGAAAGCACTTTCTTCAATCATTGTACTAGTATATGTCACAGCATGCACTGATGTACGTGAGTTAACCATTTCCCATATGTCGACGACGTGTTTTGACGCATTTACAGAAGCCGACTTTAAACAGCATTGGGACAAAAGGAGTAATTGCTCGTCATGGAAATTTTCCTCTTTAGTCACAATGTTTTCCACTCTACTTAATGATCATACTTACATTTATCGAGATATTTGCCAAAATACAGTGAAGCAGTTTCCAAGTCATCTGCTACAGATTTGTCGTATGGAAGAAAGGATTAATTGATATACGAGCCGTGTTCAAATAACGTCAACCTTAGCAATCTGTTGACAAGTAAAGACAAAGATCTGCGTGTACATAGATGTTATCTGATGACAAGTAAAGACACAGATCTGCATGTACATAGATGATATCTGCTGACAAGTAAAGACAAAGATCTGCGTGTACATAGATACTATCTGATCCAGTGTATGTCAGAGGTTTCTAGGCACAGTCTGATGAGCAGGTCTATCTTGGTCTACATAAGTTTCACATTCCCTATGGTGGGTTTTCCTGTAGCACCAGTTTGACCTTATTCGTATATAAGAACCAGGTAAAGATGTTTTATATGATACTCTTAGGATTGTCTGTCCTGTAGTTCAATGATGTTACAAACATATCGTTTTATTTCAGGTGTTTTAAAAAATAACCTTGATAATGAAAAGTTCCCCTTTTCAGATTATAGCTGTATATATGTTTGTATGTTTGTATGTATGTATGTCTGTTTGTATATATGTACATATGTATGTATGTCTGTATGTTTACGAGCTTGTTTTTTTCTACAATAATAACAGGTGCGTCAAATAGTGTCTATTGACAGTGTGCGTTCGTTTATCAGAATGTTATATTGACTTTGCTTTCTTTACTTCAGTTTTCAACCTACTGTAGCTATCCAAACAAAGGCTAGTTTAAGATCCCTTCATGGTTCCAATCTTTGCAGACAACGCTGCAAAACAATGTGAAAGGTTGAGAATATGTTAATATCTCGTCACAAAGTTGCTCTGTTTTGAAATACGAATTATTTAACTGTTCATGAATTTCTTTGTTATCTCCAGATTTATTTCCATTCCAAAGAAATTAAAATCAGCATAGCGAGTAATGGGTCGAATGAAAAAAGGTAACGTTTATTTGAGAGAAACAATTACATTGTGATGTATCTGTTTCTACTCCAACATTGCATTGTGATTGACTTCTTTTAAAATCTGTCTTTTGAAATCCTATCTTTTCCAGACAAATGTCGCTACAAAGAAACCTGTATGTGAAATTTTACACATCAATTATAACTGTGTATTTGGGGTGGTATTATTTTGGTTTTACCCATTCCCACACAGAGACGCGTTATGACGCCTCTGCAGCAGACAATTATAGGAAACATTGTAACAAATGGAGAAATTGTTCATAATGATAAATTTCTCCTGCTGTCACAATTATTTCAACTTTATTCAAAACTTGTTCTGTAGTGAGTTTACAGTTATTTGTCTTGCCTATATATTTTAAATTCGTTTGCTGCAGGTTGTTGTATGATGAAAAAAGTTCACACTATTAATACTCGATTAACACTATATCTTTATATGTGTCGTTATCGATATGTGTCGAAAAGATCTATATTTAGATTTGCCATTAAATTAGTACATGACTTTGAATTGATGATTTTTGGTCAGTTTCGATGATCAGAGTTTCTGTTAAGTTAGTTTATTTGTATTTGGCAAAGCGAAAAAGATGCGTTCTTAATGAAGAGCTATTGTCATACTGAGCCAATGAAAGGCAGGAGTATGAAAAATTAATGTACTGGATGGATGCTCCGGGGAAAATTCAAACTATCATAGTTCAAAATTGATGGAATTACAATTGCGTTACTGGAACGTAATCTAATTGAATTGCGTCCACGATACTTTAGAAAACACCTCGTGTATGACAAAACATTATCACCATAATTGAACCAGGCCATACGACAACAAGCTTTTGATGTTTGTACAATCAGTGACGATCAGGATCAAATGAGCCCTCCAGCAACAAAACCAACAGTATAGCCTCTGCGTAATGTATTGACCAAGATCAGCCTGCGCAGCCCGCGCAGACTAATCCGGGCTGATACATTCCGTCTTAGGGGGGATAGAGGTATATAGTATTGATTCCTGAAACAAAAAATCCACAGGAGGCGAAAAGTGCCTACCCGGGTAAGCCTGTGTGGCATGCTTAGGCTGATCGGGGTCGATACTTTACGCAGAGTCCACAATGTAGGTTTTCTCGCGGAACGCTCAAATTGCACAATCGTTAAGTCAATGTTTGGCCATATCTGTTTGACAGAAGTTATTTGGATGTTTGACCGACTAAAAGAGTGATGATCAGAAAGGTCATTAGTCGCAGATTGTATCGTTTTTTCTAGCATTCAGTCATTTAATGTTTAATGATGTTTAGAAAGTAAAATGTCCCATTAAAATTCAGAAACTCGGTATTATTTTGAGCAAAAACATATAATGCCACTTTGTAGAATTGAAAATATATTACCCTATGCTTTATATCTTGTCAAAGTTTGGAAGCGACATAGTCTTTTCTAGGAACATCCTTCAGACACAGATATAGTTTACTAGCAATTGCACATGACATGTCACATTCCCCCTAGGGAGTATATCAACCAACAATGGGTAAGAACACAATGCAAATAAATGGGTCTTGCAAATACGGACGATGGGAAGCAAACCGTAATCTCTTTTGCCCGGAAAACCCTGAATAGTGGCACATGTATGCTGCTCCATAAAGTACAAGTATGTAGCTTTTTTTCGCAGTCGGTCATTGGGTTCGAATCTTGGCATCGACAATAA
>JAUELF010286519.1:0-10215 GCA_031471495.1 Clinocardium nuttallii | reverse complement strand
ACCCCTCGTAGATACGGAGAAAATCATGGTGCACGCTTTACGAAGTTTCGCTAGCCAATTTGCCCAGGGTATCATATATGTTATGAATAGCCTGGGTACGGAGGATGCAGCAAACAGTGAATACTCAGATGAGCCCCCAAAGAGGTACACTATACCATAGTGTTTAACTTTTGAATGCCGTATACATCCTTGCAGTGCCGGATTTCCTAAAGTAGATTATATGTGTCTGCTTCATGGAGACTAACCAGTACTCGCGCCGTTTGTGTGGTAAACCATCCCAAAGTCAGGGTCCGTTCATCACGGGACTCGAACCAGGGACCTTTGATATGAGAGGCCAAATGCTCTACATGTACCTCTGCACCACTGTCTTACACATAGTTTGATAACAAAAATGCGAACAATGCTAATTTCAGGTGAGAGAGCCTGTTCTATACATTCGACAACACCTCTTATTGCCTCCATTTATCTGAGCCTGTTCTATACATTCTACAACACCTATTATCATCTCCGTTTATCTGAGCCTGTTATATAATGCTACAACACCTCTAATCGCCTCCGTTTATGTTAGCCTGTAACGTACACGCTACAACACGTCTAATCGCTTCCGTTTATTTGAGCCTGTAGCATGCTACAACACCTCTAATAGCCTCCGTTTATCTGAGCCTGTTCTATACATGCTACAACACCTCTAATCGCCTCCGTTTATCTGAGCCTGTTCTATACATGCTACAGCACCTCTAATCGCCTCCGTTTATCTGAGCCTGTTCTATACATGCTACAACACCTCTAATCGCCTCTGTTTAGTTGAGCCTTTAACGAACATGCTACAACACCTCGAGATATAATCGCCTCTGTTTATTTGAGTCTGCAACGTACATGCTACAACACATTTAATCGCCTCCGTTTATCTGAGCCTGTTCTATACATGCTACACACCTTTACACGCCTCTGTTTAGTTGAGCTTTTAACGTACATGCTACAACACCTCAAATCTTCTCCGTTTATTTGAGAGCCTGTTCTATACATGCTACAACACCTGAAATCTTCTCCGTTTATTTCAGCCTGTTCTATACATGCTACAACCTCTAATCGCCTCCGTTTGTTTGAGCCTGTAACGTACATGCTACAACACGTCTAATCGCCTCCGTTTATTTGAGCCTGTAGCATGCTACAACACCTCTAATCGCCTCCGTTTATCTGATCCTGTTCTATACATGCTACAACACCTCTAATCGCCTCCGTTTATTTGAGCCTGTAACGTACATGCTACAACACATCTGAAAGCCTCCATATATTTGAGCCTGTAACGTACATGCTACAACACCTCTAATCGCCTCTGTTTATTTGAGCCTGTAACATACATGCTACAACACCTTTAATCGTCTCTGTTTATTTGAGCCTGTAACGTACATGCTACAACACCTCGAAACGCCTGACGTTTCTTATAGTAAATGGCATACGTACCTTTTCTTTCATTCCACTTGTTTGTTCGCCAGATGAGTGATTAGCATCTCCGTTTGAAACTGTCAAAATAAAACATCTTTATTTAATAATAAGTGACATTGACCGACTGCAAGACGAAGACGCATTTGACTCATTTACAGCTGACGACTTTTTAGTAGATTTGCGATAGCCAAATCTACTATAGTTACAATTGTGGTTTTGAAGTCACGTAAGGTAAATGACTCGGAACACCCAAAATAAATAGTGCAAACAAACAAATAAATTCAACATATAATTGGTAACCAAATAAAGTCTCTGAATATGTAAATATCATATTTAGATGTTTTAAAGGATAAGAATATCACTACGCCAAACCCCCAAGTGCGTACGACAGCCTAAACAAATTACCTTTTGTAGAGCAAAAGAAGCAGTTTGAGCAGACGAAATGGAAAGGAGTAATTTGTAGTTAATTGAAAGATGAGTCTAAATGTCTCAATTATGAGGGCGATAACACCGTAATATTCTGTAATACAGCATATTACCCTTTCCTATATGCATCAAATCTAAAGCAGAGAAACTCTCCATAAATGAAAGTATAACTATTGAAAAGAATTGAAACATTGCAATTGTTGCAAAAGGAGAAATTGCTCATGATAAGCAACTTCTTCTTTTGCCACGATGTTATTAAAAGTCTGATAC
Organism: Clinocardium nuttallii; assembly: GCA_031471495.1. NCBI lineage: Eukaryota > Metazoa > Mollusca > Bivalvia > Cardiida > Cardiidae > Clinocardium > Clinocardium nuttallii. Next base: position 8,073 of record JAUELF010286519.1, on the reverse strand, counting down.
AGTCCTGCAAATGTGTAAAAGAGCGTCTGTATGTGGGAAAGGGTTAACATTTATTATTATACCCCACTTTTGTCTACAATGGTAAAATACCATTACCCGAACAAGAGATAGTTTGACTATCAGAAACATTTTCAACCATTTTGAAACGTGACCAAGCGAAAATTGACTCTCAAGTCATGTGACGGCCGTGATATTTTGAATGTCATATAAGGGCTAATAACTGCTTACATATTTTGGCTTAACGATGACGTGTTGCCTCCGTTTTACACATACAGCAGTGACGTCACTAATCAATGTGTACAGTACTTAAACACATCAGAGGACAGGAACTGTCAGCAGGTAAACAAACATGTCTCGATTTGCAAGTATTTCTGAAGATGATTTAGAGACTCTTGATATTTTGTTTACCGTATTAAACTTCTTTAATTAAATGAATTAAAAACATTTTAAAACTTGTTTATGTACTTAATTTTGTTCGGTATAATAAAATAAATATCATATGGCAGCATGTGTGACATTGCTATTTATATAGTGTTGCTCACTACGCTAATAGACCAACATTGTGTAAGCCTGTATACTGTTCAGATGTCCGGATTCTAACTGACCGTATTAAAGGTTCTAACTCTTATGATGATATTTGAATACTCTGAATACTCGCGACTACGTAAACATACATTACGCTTTGTCTTTTGTAGAGGTAATGTGCTACAGATACTATTTGGACACGACAACAGTTTAAGTGGGACATCTAAAACGTTTTGTTGCATAACATTACTGACCTTGATCTATGTACTGTTGCAGGTATTAATCAGTTATCTTTTATTGAAGCAAACATATTGACATAAAGTATTCACATGAATCTGTGTTATCATTGTACATGTTTATTTATCGGACACCATCGGTTCATAAATACTGAATTGATACATTAGGACTGGTTGATATGTAAACGATATGTAAACGATAAAAACCCTTTAATGCATGCTATATTGACATAAATCTGGTTTACCATCATAAATATATTGGACACCAGTGGTAGATGAGTTACTGTTGATAGTGTGTATGATGACTGTCATATTGACACGGGTCCGGTTTACCATCGAACATGTACATGCTTATGTATTGGATATCATTGGCACGGTAGTACGTGTTCCTAGTTTGTGTGACAGAACGACATGTATGTTAAATAGACTCTAATCAGGTTTACCATCGTCAATATGTATGACTTGGATACCATTAAAACATAAGTTCTTGTTCTTGTGGTAAAAAACATTATAATGTATGTTAAATTGACATGAATCCGAATTACAAAGTTAGATTATTTTTTACAAATCTCGGTAGGCTATATATTTATTTGAAACACAACACCTTATACCTCGCAAGCAACGATAACCTCATTTCAATTGAACTCTTAGTGAATTTTAAATATAACAAACATGTTATTGATAATAAGTTTTACCACGCAATATTAAGTTATATATGAAAAGATAATATGATTATTGTACTGCAATGTCAAGGCCCTAGTCAGGGCCGTATAACTACCTTTGAGGCAGGGGAGGCAACTGTCTCCCCTGAATTTTCTACACCAAATTCTTCGGTGGACTCTTGGGTGCCTCAATCGTCGGCACCCAAACCCCTGGCTCCCCTGAAATCCACCCCTAGTTACGGCCCTGCAAGTAATATATGGAATCAATCTAGTATTTTAATTAACATAGTACATGTTTGTGTTAACATGCGCATAGCTGGACCGAAAACGATGTGCAAGCCGCTATACAGAAAACATGCATGTACTTAAATTAATTAATTATTGATATGAAGAAAAGTAAAATCAGGAAAATAATGTGTAATCCCGGGCTTTTGGCAGCTACGCGCCTGGTTAATATTATCTAAAAATCCGTGACATTCAATACACTTCAAAATGTCGCGTCTTATCATGCACAAAATATCGGTCATACCATGCAATAAATATCGGTCAATGCAATGTATTCTAACTAGGTCGCTTGATATCTCGCCGATAACGAAATATACCTTCGTGTAGCATTGACTATGTAGCTATGTAGTACAACGTGAAGTAAAAGTGGATGAAAGATAATTATAGTTCAGGCAGTAAAGTATTGTGCCGTTTTCTGTATTGGAATGAGATTTAACTGCGTTTGACGTCTATGTAAAAGACAAAACGCATCCGGCACCTTAATTGTTATTTTACATTTAAAAACACGTGTTGACTAGCCTCGAAAACACCCATGATTGAGATAAGTATTTTACCAATGGGGTTTAGATGTCTTGTCACAAGGTAATTTACCTTTAAATAATTTCAGAGTCCGACAATTCGCCGGAGATCCTAATAATGCTGTTATGTATATACACCATCCAAATTAAAGTATTTAACGAAGCGTTTCCATGTTCTTTTTTCTGTAGTGATGGCGTCTTTATAAGAAATCATCAGCTATACAGAGGTGAGTAAGCCTTCTCGGCGTCATATAAGATAACTTAACATTTCTAAAGTCCTAGCTATCTACCAGTGCTTTTAAATAATATATTGCCTATTTGGAACGTACTTTGATCATAGATGATATCTGCAATGTTTATCAACATTATAAGTCCCCTTCCGGTTGAAGACCGGTTTGGAGACTATAGGTTTGGTCGATTCCGTCTGACTGGCTGATACGACAGCGTGTCGCGCACAAGACCCAGGCCTGTATCTTAAATGTCAAGATGTTTGACAGTATTTCATTGTCCGGCCTGCATCTCAACCATGCACCATTAGAATTTCCTAGCAAACTGGCACAAACGTTCACCATGATGAGGCGGCGTGTAATACTTAAGACACAGGCATGTACCTCAAATGTCAATGTCACACTTGGACGTCAAAGGTTAAAATGAGTTCTATTTGATGGGACTACCTTGTTCGGTCCACATATCAACCATGCATCATAGGATTTCAAAGAAACTTGGCACAAATGTTCACCATGATGAGACGTCGTGTCGAGCATAAGACCGATGTATGTACCTCACATGTCAAGGTCATACTAAGAGGTTAAAGGTCAAAATGAGTAATGTTTGATAGGGCTTCATTGTCCGACCCGCATCTCAACCATGCATTTTGGGAGTCCCAAGTTACTGGACACGCTTGTTTACCATGATGAGGTGGCTTGTACTTCAAAGGTCAAAATCAGTATTGTTTGATAGGAGTACCTTGTTCCTTAGGTCATGGTCAGACTTAAAGGCTTTTTCCCGAAATGTCATGTATTCAACTCTAGAACTTCTCATATTTAATGATGATCACTAGAAGACCATGTGTGTCAAGGGGCACAACTCTAAGGTGAGGTTTGACAGAATAAAGTACCTTTTTCAACTTATAAGTTGTTGTCCTGTAAGAGACGTGTGTATTGCTTACAATACTACAATAACTTGTTATATTATTACATGTATTTGTTTTGAACAGAACAAACAAGTACACAACATTTTTCAACTAGACAATTCCTAACTCGTGTTTTGTAAACTCAAATTCTGAAAATACTAAAGAACAGATCTTTAAACAGAACAGAACAAAAAGGAGTGTCTAACGAGTCAAAAACATGAAAGGCCAGTTCTGTGCCTCCTGCAACGATGGTTGAATACAGTCAAACTGATTGAAAATTAATGAAACTGGTTGCCCAAAATGGCTGTAAGTAATGCTTATATATCACGTTTGATCATTTATATGAACATTTAACACAGTCAAATCTAAATATATAATACGTTTCTTATTTCTTCATCGGAAATCCTATTTATTTCGCGATAGTACTTGACTGATTCAGTCGTAAAAGCTAGGTTCTTGTAGTATATAAAACTATAATTGTATTTGATAATTCTAGTGAAAATGGTAAGTGGAACGGATGCTCACTCCCGGAAGAAAGTACAAACGTGTGTGTACACGTTATTTAATGTCTACAATTACATAAAAAATGATCCAGAGGAATCAGGCTATGACTGAATCTTGCTGTTATTCCACTTTTAAACTCTTAACAATTTAACAATCATTCCGTGGAGTTAGGTTGACGACTAACCAATTGACCAGTGACGAACTTCAAATTATTTGTGAAGTTAGGTTGACGAGTGACGAACTGCTGTGAAGTTCGCTTGACGAGCGACGAATCGACGAGTGACGAACAGTTACTACTTCATCAATTTCGTCAATTCGCCATTGTCAATTTGGTTGACGAATTGACGAAAACAATATTTATCTAAAAACGTAATTTCTGTCTTTAAGATTATGTAGCTGGACGTTTTTAATGCAAATTATACCTAATATCATAGTACATGGTCATCAGTCACCCAGAAGGGCTTCGTTTAGTTCCTCATCTTGTCGATTTGGTTGACGATTGAATCAAACAAATATTTTTTTCTGAAAACATTATTACTGTCTTTAAGATAATGTCTCTAGACGTAGGAATATAATTGTATCTTAATTTAGTGTGTTTAAATATAGTACGTTGTTCAAGTGTTGCATACCAACGAAGAACAACACTAAATTCTTGGAATGAAAACTATAATATGCAATTACAAGTGTCATGAACGTGTTGAAGCATTAAGTGTTTAAACTGCGGTTACCTACTATCGATAGCGGTATTCATGTGCACCATCTTGGTTTAATATTCCGTTGGTAACATGCAAGTGCATAATTAATGATTTAATAATTTGAAGAAAAGTTATGGTATAAAAGGGACACATCTTGTATTCTGCGGTTAATAAGTTATCCTGCTACAACTATATTCGACACTAGGTGAACTTTTGATAAGTGAAATTAGGGACGTTCTAATATTCCTTTTCCGTCAACTAAGGAAACCATTTTTTTTTTGCTGGGACTATAAATTCTTGTTTTGCTTCTTAAAGTTAAATTGAAATTAATGGACTGTGTGTTTTGTGTACAATGCTCTGGATGTCTATAGCCCGGTCTTAACTCACATTTCAAAGCAACAATACTTACACTTTATTAACTCAATTTATTAAATTTATTAAATTTCGTTTCGTATAAGTGTACTCTCTGAAAAGTTGTTGTTGAATATGGTTATTAAGGGGTATATTGGCTGTCCTAACTCAATCTACCTTCTCTGCCCTCAACACCGAAGTGTACTGTAAACATTTCAACGTTAATGCACAGATAAAAACCATAATTATTTCGGATTAAGATGTCTCAGATTAATATCTGCAGTGATTCCCTGTGCATACCAGGAACATTTACCCTCGAAGTATGTCCCAAAGGCCTAGTATGGAGAAGTATCTGTGAAATTGAATAACCAAATGTTAGTATTGGTAAACCAGTATTAGTCATGAAAGATTGATATACCATTAAACCTATCCAAAAACGCGAGCCACAGTTATTTTCAAACTTTTCTTTAACCTTATTCAATTACCCTGCACGAAGTACAAGGTGAGCTTTTGTGATCACATTTTGTTCGCCGTCTGTACGTCGTCTGTCGTCAACATTTGCCCCTGTCAACACTCTACAGGCTACATTTTATATCCGTGCATGTTGAACCTTTATCAGAATGTTTTCTTGATGATATGTAGGTCAAGTTTGAACATGGGTATTGTTGGGTCAAAAAGTAGTTTACTAGGTCGAATTGAAGAACAATCTTGTTAAGACTCTAGAGGCCGCTTTTCTTTTGTTTCAACAGTTTGATATTTTGTCAGAATGTTTGTCTTAAAGATATCTATGTCGAGTTTGAATATGGGTCATATTGGGTCAGAATATAGGTCACAAGGCCAAATTGAAGGAAATCTTGTTAACTCTGCAGAAGACGCATGCTTTTCTAAATGATATCTTACCAAGTTCGAATATGGGTCCCAAACAAGGTCACTGGGCCAAATTGAAGGGAAATCTTGTTAACAATTTGGATGCCACAATTTTTGCTTCAGCAGCTTGAAATGTTGTCAAACTGTAGATTACTAGGCAAAATGAAGAAAAATCTTGTTAACACAGTGGAGGTGCATTTAGAATAATTGTCTTGATTTGCTTTGCATAGCAATAAATTGTATAATTTAGGGGAGCACACTAGAGCCATCATAGCCCCCCTGTTTGTTCTAATGATCAACATTACGTATTATACTGTTTTTTTCAAGCTCAAGGTTTTTTCGTCTATTAAATGTACTTCTAATCATAGCCCGGCCGGGTAGCTCAGTTGGTAGCGCATCTGACTCACGGGTTCGATACCCGGTTGAGGCGAACATTCTTTCGGGCGATTTTTCACATTGCCTCTCACCTGATTTATGTGAGAAAGTAGTCAGTGGCTTCGAAAGAATGTTGTGTAAGTACTGGTGTGGGAAAGCCAGGAAAACATGGGTAGGTGCACTGACCGCCGTGATATGACCAAAGCTGTTGAAAGCGGCGTTAAACTCCAAACAAACAAACAAACTTCTAATCATTGGCACATTTCCGTAAACTTCTGTGGAGTGTACCGAACACAATTTTCGATCAATATAGCTATTTACTGATTCACCCTGTGTGTATGACAGGGGATGTATTAGACGGAATTCACTAGGTTCCCTCTTTGATACCAACCCCAAAGGAGAAATTCTAAATTTTGGCATAGGTGGATCCTTAAATGGACCCTCTACTCGCCCTGCTTTAAGCTCTTTTTGCAATAATTGCCAAGTTTTCTTCTGAAGACCTTAATTGTTTGCAATCAAATTACTTCTAGAGCCAATTGCCCTAGAGCCATCGCGGTTAGTACATGGATGGGTGATCCTCGATGGATCTAGGGTGTTGCACGTTACAAAAATATAAACTATCATTCTTTCTCTGTTGTCGTGTTGTATCCCAAATCGAAACTGCCGTGGCCGGTTACATGTTGGTACCGTGACCAGGATATAACACAGTACAGCAGCAGTTCTTCATTTTCAATTTTCTTTAATAATGGATAAAAGGTTTGCTCATGCTAGTTCTTAAAGACTTCATAATTTTATCAACCTGCAAAGTAGTTGTTTTGGTTGAATTGGTTACACTAAATACTAGATAAGATCAGGTCATTATCGCATCGAAGGCAGAACACGAGTATTAAGAGGAAATGATCCCTCCTTCATATCATGTATAGCCTGACCTTCTTTGGCAGCTTAGGAATGTACCTATGATAGGATTCATCTCAGAAATTGTAATGTCCGGGCTGAGAAATCTTCAAATGTTGTATCTGGCCTAATTCATCTCAAAACAACTGTATTTCTTGTTTTTTCGCCGGAGATGAAACTGGACTATGACCCGTCCGTTTCTGGAATGCAAGGAAACATCACCAAACAGCAGCCACATAACTTTCCATAGTGATACTATATAGTGTTTCTTATGTGTTTTTCAGAATTCATATATATTACCCTCTACCAGATTTGTGATTCATTACTTGTAGTCGTATTAATTATGTATAATCTTCTACATCTCAGTTTCTTTGGACCAATGTTTATTTGAACATTGGATCTTAAGAAAGGGGGAACTTAACGGGAGCGGTTTAAGCCACCCTACATATACATGCCTCTACCTTTTCGTATTACTCTTCTAATAACTACATTTATGCCTGCCTTGATTACTTGTGTTATGCATGGTTCATGTGATTCCTTGTGTATACACGGGATATTCTCTACTATATAAGGCCTGGCTCTTTCTGTTCTCAGTCCAGTTGTGGCCAGCTCCAAAGGTAACATTTACCTACTATGCTGACCACTATGTCTCTCCCCCCCCCCCATCTCTCTCCCCCTCTCGCTCTCTTTCTCTGACTTCCCTCTATCATGCTCTATATTGTCATTTAAGTTGTTAACATGTACGTCTCATTTACTGTATATATTTGTCCTGTTTTAGCTATGAGTTAAGGCAAACGCCCTTTAAAAGTATAAACTATCATTCTTTCTGTTGTCGTTTTGTATCCCAAATCGAACCTGCCGTGGTCGGTTACATTACCATAACGCAACAAAGAAAAAACGGCCGTTTTTGTCTCGCTGCGACGAAGTTGCAAAAGCGAGACTAAGGTGTTGCTTTTCTGGCGACGGCGTCAACTATTTGCGTTTAGCTCATTGTTAAGTTTACATTTTTTTAACTTTTCTCAATAAGTA
>JAUELF010286508.1:0-10216 GCA_031471495.1 Clinocardium nuttallii | reverse complement strand
ATAAAATGTAACTTTTAATAATTAATCCTTTCCCTCATATAGACGCTTTCTGACCCCTCTGCAGCAGACGGCTTTTTGAAAACATAGTGACAAAAAAGGAGAAATTGCACAAAACGTGCAATTTCTCCTTTGGCCACAATATTTTCCACTTTTTGTCATAGGTTATCCATTCAATTATGGACATTTCCTATGTTTTGACAAAATACATTCAAAGTCGTCTGCTGCAGAATTGTCGTATGAGGGTAAGGGTTAACTGATATCAAAAATAAAAAAATGCCACATGGGATGTAAGACTCAAGGAGTTGAGCATTGGAAAGACTAATTTTGTAATACAAAATTGAAAATATAGTAGAAAATGGAGAAATTGTTTGTTCAAGCAATTTCTCCTTTTCCCACAAAGTGTCATGTGTTGACTGTATTAGGTTTAGGGAAAGGCTTAGATATGATATGTTTAAAGATCTGTTGTGAAATCATCTGAAGATTCTTTTTGAAAATCTTGAAGTTAAAGGTAAATTGTATATATGACATGGGTATAATGTTGAAATAATGAGCAATTTCTCCCCTTTTTTTGCAACGTTTGCAAAAGTTGTCTGCTTTAGAAATGCCAAACATGGTCTGTTTCAGGGAAGGGATTCATATGAATATTGTATTTGGAGGTTTTTTTGGGGGGGGGAAAATCCTTACAGCAACAACATATCAAAAATTAAATGACACAAGAGCATCATGACGTCAGTTAGGATATTTTTAAATAACGTCAAAATGCACCTGACGTCATAACAACAGAGCGATGATGTCATTATAAATGTGACGTCATGACAACGTCATAATCAAAACAATTCACTGACTCAATGAAGAAGGGTTGGTGAAACTGGATGGAAAGACATATTTAAGTTTTTCTCTCCTTATTAAAGATTTTTATTGTGTTATTTTATGTTATTAACCTTCTTTGCTGTAATGGTATATAGTTTGAGATCAATAGGACAAACTTTTATTGGACATAAAGGTAAGTTTATTAATTAATTGGCTATGTATTGGTATTATTTAATTTGTTAGATTAAGTTGTCTGCATCTAATTTAAAGTCTTTCATTATTTATCTATTAGAATATTTCATAGAATTATTAAGTATATGTTTCAAAAGATGTAAAGATGGATCTCACTGCTCAATTGTGCTGGCTGATTTTGCTCACATTGTTTTAATTGTGGTGGTATAGCAGGAAAAGCAAGTGTTATTTAACCCTTTCCCTCATGTAGACACATTCTGGCTCCCATGGAACCATGGTAATTATTGTGGCAAAAGGAGAAATTGCTCATAATCAGGCATTTCACCATTTACCACAATTATTTTAACTTTATTTAATAATTATACTCTCAATCATCCCGATTTTTCATAGTTTGCCAATATGTTTTAATATTATCTGCTGCAGTTTTGTTGTATCTGAGAAAGGTTTAAAGCTGCATACCATAGGATAATGCTTTTGTATATATGTGGAACAGATCTAGTTTCATTCCCAAGCAATGGTTGTAAAGTAAGTGAATTTGACAAGATGGCGCGCACATACTAGTTAATGATTCTATTGTTTGAAAAAATTTATAAAAAATCAAACAAAACTAAAATATCCAATGTTTCGAAGTGAAGATTTGTCATTTAAAGATTGAGATGAAAATGTTATATATCGGGGGCTCTGCCCTAAAAACAAGGCTGAGATAATCGTAACAGCGGAAAAAATGTCGCTTGCATACCAACTTGGGCGGAGCCAAATAATAATAAAATTGTTGTTTACAAAAGTTACTTTGTATTTTTATTTCGGGGACCGGCAAACTAGATTCTTCCCGTATACTTTCCCACAAACAGACACAATTTGAAGCATCTGAGGCAGACAGCCTTTTAAAGCATTATGGTTAAAGGTGATATTGTTCATCGGAAGCAATTTTCAATGTTGACACCATGTTTTCAACTGTACTTTAGTTTGTAGAGATTTTCATAATGTTTGCCTAGATGTTTTCAAAGTTGTTTGCTAAATACTAATTGCATGTTGAAGCTGGTTAAAAACTTTCCTATAAAATATATAGGCTTTTTTATGTCAAAAATACAAGATCAGTGTCATTTAACCCTTTGCCTTATTTAGACACTTTATGACGCCTCTGCAGCAGACGGCTTTCTGAAAACATAGTGACAAAAGAAGAAATTGCCCAAAACAAGCAATTTCTCCTTTTGCCACAATGTTTTCCACTTTTAGTCATAGACTATCCATTCAATTATAGAGATTTTCTATTTTATGACAAACTATGTTTAAAGTTGTCTGCTGCAGAATTGTTGTATGAGGGAAAGGGTTAATACCTGATATATAATCTCAATGCGGATTAATTACATCCAAGAGAAAATCTGCGTAGCCCTCAGGCTGTGTGATATACACAGCCGCCGATAAATACCTGGGCATGTGTGCACAATTAATTCCTGGACACGCTGGCTTACAGGCTATATATTTCTTATTTTAAAAATTTGATTTTTGGTCCCCTTAGAGTGCACTCCTTCCACTTATTTACCATTTATAAACAACTCTACTATCTAAGTTGTTTAAATTAAGATTTGTATTGTTTGTTTTTGTGTACAGCTTTTTTGACCATCACAGGTTGGATTACCCCACCCACTTATTCAGTTTATCAATTAGCCGTTCGTCTTTTGAGGGTAAAGTTTATCGACGGCCTGTATTACAGCGTTAAAACTTACATTTATATTGTTCTTTATTGAATATTGAATTGAATTCATTTACAAGCCTCATGGGATACACATCTGTCTTGCATTTCGTGCACAAAATACACACAGGATTCACCTTGTCAGATTTGGGCTTCTTGGAGTGCTTCCACAGACAAGATGTAACAATCTGCTGTGATACTTTCCCATTCCTCCATGAAATGTGACAAGCGACCACGAGAGGTGCGCTTCCCTAGGGCTGCGGCATCGGGGCAGTGCCATACCTGGTTGTATGCCGACTGCAATATCTGGCTTAAGAATTTACATCATGAGGTTCCTCCCAAGGGCTGTGGCATCAGGGCAGTGCCGTAACTGGTTGTATGCCGAGGCTTGGCTCCCGTAGAACAGTGCTTCAGTTTGGCGTCGTTCTGACCAGCGGAGGGAGGAGGACAAGGCACGAAAGGCAAGCCTAGGCATACAACCTTGTAAGGCACTGCCTCGAAGCCGCAGCCCTAGGGAAGCGCGCCTCTCTATGTCAATTCTGAAGCCGTATATTGCAGTCAGGGTAGGGTCGCTTGTCATATGTCAAGGAGGAATGGGAAAGTATCACAGCAGATTGTTAGATCTTGTCTGTGATTAAAGAATGGTACTTAATCCCCTTCATCTCCCCTCCTCTGCTGACAAACATCCTCATTGAGCTATCTTCCCATCATCCGGCTCTGTCAGAAGTCATTGGGTCGCTTCTGGCAAAGAATGCCATAGAAAGGGTTCACAACCCCAATTCACGGGAGTTCTTTAGTCGTCTTTTCCTTGTTCCAAAGAAAGACCGCCGTTGGAGACTGCTAATAGACTTATCAACTCTGAATCTATTTATTCCTGTTGAGAAGTTCAAGATGGAAACGTCCTGTGCCATCAAGAACGCTATCCGGGAGGGCAGTCTCTTTAGATAGAACAGATGCCTATAACCACGTTTGATCGCTTTTTCGTCTAGGTGTTACCATTCAGGGCACTCCCCTTCGGCTTCAAATTGACCCCATGAGTATTTATTTAGATAATCAATGCTGTGGGAGCCTTTTGCTTATTCAGGGCCCCCAGCTTCTTCAATACTTAGCCAAACTGGCTACTTTACAGGACAGATCAATTACTTTTGATTGACGATCTGTCCGTAGCTTGACAGACTATTCTGCAATTGGGCCTTATCCCCAATACGCAGAAGTCTGATCTAATCCCGGCAAAGAGGTTTACATTCGTGGGCATGACCTTTCTCACCAATCTTGTGGTGATTCGGGTCCCTTCAGGCTACAGTTACAGTCTGATCCATGCTGTCACTTCTGGGATCCTTAAGTTCCTATGCATCATTATGCAGTATCTTTGTCTGTCTTAGTGGCATCTGTCTGTGGACTCACTGGAACAGGAGATAACTCCAACGGAATTCTTCATGTAACACCTTTGTTGGGGGTTAGACCCGTCAATCTATCTGCAAGGGGTCTCCTTATTCACACTGCTTCTGGATCTCTACCAGTGATGTGGGTTGGGGAGCTCATTTAGAACTGCAGGGCTTAACAGCCCAGGGAGGGTGGTCAACGGAGGAAAGGTGTCTTCACATAAACAACTTAGAATTAAGGGCAGTTCTACTATTATTAGTATTTTTTATTAAACTTGACCCATTATAGTTCTACATGCGGGGTACAGGGTCCAGTATGTTGTCCACCAAATTTGGTCAGAATGTGTATTGTCATAATATCTTAGACAAGTTCGATAACTAGCAATATCGCTCTAGTCACTCAAGAGTTATCGCCCTTTAAGATTTAACCAATCTGATGGTTCTATTACCCTTCTATTTCAACCTGGATTCTTAGCTAAGAATCAATTGCGAACTGTGGTCCCTCACACTTAGTGTTCTGTGCCCATTTAGGGCTTTTAAATTTTATCTTAAGAGAGTCGAGGGTTCTAGAGGCCCCAGAAAATGGTTATTTCTACCTCTTATAAGTGAAAAGGGTATCTTAGCGTCTTTTTCCTGCTGGATATTTTCTGCCATTAAATTAGCTTACCGTACTCTGATCTTTCTGATTGCTTAATTGTTGAAATTAAAAGTGATGTGTGTGCATGTGCTCAGGTATTTATCGGCGACTGTGTATATCACACAGCATTAGGGCTATGCGGATTGTTTTCTGGATGGAATTAATCGGTATTGAGATTATATCAGGTATTCAATGACAGGTAAGTTTTTTTTTATGAAAATATGTTTTACTTTAAAAAAAACTTCATTTCACTAAAAAAGTTACAAAAAAAGCCTTTGTTTAATTTGTTTTTTAGGTCTAAAAGGTGCTCCAATATTAGGACTAAGATCGAATCAGCGATCTGGCACATCAGCACCTTGTAGACTCGACAACCAATCATATCAGAGATCTGGCAGTTCCAAAAATAGAACAACAGCATCAACTACTAATGGAAATCAAACAGAAAACACAGAAATTCTCGTTATTGAAGAGGAAAATACACGGGATCCATCTAACACTGCATCCACCATGGGTGAAAGTGATAGAAGTTTGTTCACGTCAAATACCACTGATAATGTTATAGAGCTTCTAGACACTACTCACGATGAGTCCATTGACTGTATAGAGGTCCTTGACTGCAGTAACAATTCCAACTCTTGCCCAAACAGCCCATCCTCCAGTTCTCAGAGAAAGTACATTACTCGTCAGACAGCCAGACATGTGTGCGCTGTGTTGAACTGTGAGGCAGTGTTCGAGTCAGAAGGAGGACTGGGTCATCACAAGAATTTGTTCAAACATTCACCGTGTAATCCATGTCTAAAGGCCAAAGATGGTAAAATCATGCCAGATCCACAGTGCTATATGTGCCCTGATTGTGACAAGGAGTTTCAGGTATTTTATATGGATAATTCTTTAACCAGAATTTTGAAAACATTGTGAGAAGAAGAAATTTCGTTCCAAATAGATAAGTAATATTGAGAAAGAGCAGAAAATATTCTGAGAGGAAGATAAGGTTAGCAAATTGTTCTGAACTTGAAAAGATTTTAATTAAATCTGCTGCATAAGTGCCAGATGTCACCTGTACCAAGTGTTTAACATCAGCATAAACCTTTCCCACATACAGCACATCTATTATAGCAGACAAATTTGATAAAATCTGGTGGAAAATATGAAAAATCACTTGTAAAGTGTATGAGTCAAAGACAATAATATATGAACATTTTGACAACCTCTTCCGCCGCTGATTTTTACTCTGATCCAAAGATGATGAGATGAACAACTGGAATCATGGTTAATCAGCTTGATTTAAACAATTGATGTCTTAAATTATACTTTCCAGGCTGTTCAAGCCTACAAAACTACCACTCAGACTATAGCTATCTAAGACAGCTTTATGATGCCTCTCCAGCAGACGGCTTTTTGAAAACATAGTGACAAAAGAAGGAATTGCTCAAAACGAGCTATTTCTTCTTTTGCCACAATGTTTTACACTTAAAGTCATAGGTTATCCATTCAATTATAGAGATTTTTTATTTTTTGACAAAAATGTTGTCTACTGCAGAATTGTCATATGGGGGAAAGGGTTATGTGTCTCTCCCATTATCAAAGATCAGCTGCTTATTCCATCATCTTCAAACAAACCTTCTGTCAAATCTAGCTCATCATCTCTTATTCTGGCAGGTGAATCATCTATTACAATTGGGTAGGCCCAATTTGAGAATAATTTGGGACAAAGATTCCTTGGGTGACCCTCTTTCAAGATTGTTAAAATTATTATGACCCTTTGAATTACCTGGCCGCTAGGGAACTGGGCTTGTTTTCCTCAACAGCTAGACTTTTCTGAAGCAGCCACCCAAGGGAAAGTCCAAATCTGGCCACTAGAAAAAAAAGTGCCATTTTAAATGTATGTACATGTATGTATACAAGTTAAAAATGAAAAATAATTAAAATCTTTTCAAAACTTTAAACCGGCTGCTCTGTACAAGTTGGTTGCTGCACAGAGGTGACCGCTAAACAAGTTTTCCTGCATGTATATAAAGTGAGAACTTTAAAAAATCTTCTTTTCCTATAGGATGGCCCGATTTGAAAATAATTTGGCACTTATGTACATGGGCTGACCTTCTAACAAGATTGTTCATAGTGTTTCCATCAGTTGATAAACATAGCCACCAGTTTCCTTTAGAACATGAAAATTATTTAAGCTCTATTAAATCAGATGATTGACATAATAGGACCATCATGGTCCTCTAGTTACTATAAAGATTCCAATTAGAAAGCATTGATGATTTTACAAAACAATTTTCATTGAAAATGTAGCATAGACCTGCTTATTCCATTGTGATCTATGCTCCCATTAGTTAATTTACACCAAAATACATGCACGATAAAACACAACATTTTAAGTTATATTGTCTGTTGTTACCATGAGAAAGAGCCTGATCTACAGATGAGCCGTCCAGCGATAAAACCAACATTGTGGATTCTTCATAAAGTATCGACCATGATCAGCCTAAACATGCCATGCAGGCTTACCAGGATAGACACTTCTTGCCCCCTGCGGATTTTTACTGTTTCAGGAATCATTACTCTATACCTCTATTCCCCTGAGCCTGCGGGGCGTTGCGCAAGCTGTTTGTTCTGGGTCGATACATTGCACTGAGGCCATAAAGTTGGTTTTCTCACAGGACGGCTCAGACGTATTCTTCTTTCATCCAGCTGTTCTGACAATGCTTTTGTTAGATTAAGATAGCCAGAAGAAAAAAGTTCTACTTATTATATAAAGTCATATAGCGGTCTGTAGGGTATGGCAAGTTTTAACCCTTTCCCTCATATAGACGTTTTCTGACGCCTCTT
Source organism: Clinocardium nuttallii (assembly GCA_031471495.1). Lineage (NCBI taxonomy): Eukaryota > Metazoa > Mollusca > Bivalvia > Cardiida > Cardiidae > Clinocardium > Clinocardium nuttallii. The sequence continues at coordinate 2,670 of JAUELF010286508.1, read as the reverse complement.
CAGAAGATGGCTTTTTGAAAACGTGGGCAAAAGAAGAAATTGCACAAAACGTGCAATTTCTCCCTTTGCCACAATGTTTTCCATTTTTAGTCATAAGTTATCCATTCAATTATAGAGATTTTCCATTTTTTGACAAAATATGTTAAAAGTCATCTGCTGCAGAATTGTTGTATGAGGGAAAAGGTTGAATCAAAAGTTTTATCTGGCTTGTCTCCTCGGAGAACTGATAATTGTCAAGCTCTATGGAATTAAATTCTGGAAAATGGTCAGATAAAGTTCATACGGAAACTCGAGAACATTATATTCATTATTTACAGACAGCTGACACATGCAGAAATCACATGAGATCCAGTTATCATATGACATTTCTACCACCACTCTCGATTACTAGTTATATGTGTGCCCACTGTCTGTATGTATTTAACACATACCAGTCCTGCTGGGAACATATTGAGGAGGCTCAGCACAGAGATATGTCTTACCCATTTGTAGGTAAGTATGACCCTTAGTCCAATAAAGATGACTTGTTTCCTTGGCAGCAGACAATATTGTTTGTTTAACCCTTTCCCATATACAGAGACTTTCTGACACCTCTGCAGCAAGCAACATTTGACAATATTGTGACAAAAGTAGAAATTGCTCATATATGTAATGATTTTTTTCCACATTTTTAGCAAAATGTATTCAAAAGACGTCTGCTGCAGATTTGTTATATTTATATGTGGGAAAGGTGAAAGCATGTATGATGAATACATAACACTGTCATTTTATACAGATAGAAGAAACTTATTGTATTTGAGTGATGTCAAATATATGTCACGAGAATGGGATATTATACCGAAAAATTGAGTTTTTATCAATTGACAACATAATTACCATTCAATTAAGATATTTTTTTAATAAAAAAAATGCTTTTGATTCTTAGCTCCTGGCTGAAAGCCAGTCGAGGTTATAATGTCATGGCGAATGGTCCTATTGTGCATGCATCTGTGCATCAAGTTTTTGCTTCAAACAACTTCTACTCCCTAAACACTTGGCCAATTGGGAAGAAACTTCACAGGAAGCATCCTCTCAATTTCCTCTCCTAAATTCCTTCAAATATTTGGATTCATGCAAAATTCTGGTTTCTATGGCAACCGAAAGAAAAAACCTTAAAAAATTTCACATCAAAGACTTGTGGCCAATTTTCAAAGAATTTTGTAGGAATGTTCTTTGCATGACTTTATCAGATTCCTTCAAAACATTTTGATTGGTCTAAAATCATGTCCGCCAGGGTGCGGGGCTATTTTGCCTTATATGGCTATAGTGAAAACTTAAAAATCTTCTTCTAGAACTCCGAAAGTGTCAGGTCGATTTTCAGGCCGATTTTCAAATAATTTTGTAGAATTGTTCCTTGGGTGACCCCCGATCAGATTCCTTCAAGCCATGTTGATTGCTCGAAAACTTTGGCCACAAGGGGGCAAGGGCTGGTTTGCCTTACATGGCTTAAGTGAAAACTTAAAAAATCTTCTTGGACAAAAGTATGGATTTTCAAATAATTTTGTAGAAATGTACCTTGTGTGACTCTCTATCAGATTTCCCCAAGCAATGTTCAAATTGTAGGGATCCATGCAAAATTCTGGTTTTCATGGCAACGAAACGAAAAATACTTAAAAGAAATTTCTTCTCCCAAACTGATTGGCAGATTTTCAAATAATTTTGTAGAAATGTTCGTTAGATGACCCTCTATCAGATTCCTTCAAGCCATGTTGATTGGTCACCAGGGGGCGGGGCTATTTTGCCTTATATGGCTATAGTGAAAACTCAAAAAGTCTTCTCCTTCGAAAATGTCAGGTCGATTTTCAAATAATTTTGTAGAAATGTTCCTTAAGTGACCCAGTATCAGATTCCTTCAAGCCATGTTGATTGGTCTAAAAATGTGGCAGCCAGGGGGCGGGGCCTATTTTGCCATATATGGCTATATAGTGAAAACTTCTCCTCAGAAAGTGTTGGGCCGATTTTCAAATCATTTTTTAATGTTCATAATGTGACCCTCTATCAGATTCTTTTAAGCCATGTAGATTAATTGTAAACTATGGGGGCTTATAAGGCTAAAGTTGAAAAAAAGAAATCGGGTGAGCTATCAAGGGCCATCATTGCCCTCTTGTTTATATAATTTGATAAATAGGAATAAAGTCTGCTGTAAGAAAACCCTAAAATGAGTAGTTTCGGTATCACTTCAAAAGTGTTTTATCACTCATGTATATTATTCAGTGTAAAAATTAAAAAATAATAATACACTGTCTGATAAATACCGGTATATCATTGATGGAAATATAATTCACATATATATCAATCTGACCTTGGTATGCGTATATTAACTTACACGGACAAAACGTCCCATTCACAAGCAAGACAATTCATAGTTGTTATATATACAGCTATTACAGATATTCCTGTGTCGGTGAAAGTTGTGAAAATTTCAATAAAATAAGTTTAACCCTTTCCCTCATACAACAATTCTGCAGCAGACGACTTTGAACTTATTTTGTCAAAAAATAGAAAATCTTCATAACTGGATGGATAACCTATCACAAAAAGTTGAAAACATTGTTGCAAAAGGAGAAATTGCACATTTTGTGCAATGTCTTCTTTTGTCACTGTTTTCAAAAAGCTGTCTGCTGTAGAGGC
>JAUELF010286497.1:0-10216 GCA_031471495.1 Clinocardium nuttallii | reverse complement strand
AGCATATTTTGTCATTTTTGTTTCCCGAATATTTTGTAAAACAGGAATGTTGGAATATATTTAAGTAAACAAATAAGTTGACATAAATAGTTACCTTGCTACCTAACAATACTTGCTAAGAACTGAAATCTTTAGGCATTTTTTTAAGGGAAACTAAATTGAAGAAATAGGTCTTTTAAGTTTTTAAGTATTTCTTAGCGCTAAATAAGGTTGGTGGAATTGGACCCATAACATAAATACCTGAGGATAAGTTTCAAATTGCCCCTTTATATTTATAACTATTTACATTCTTATGGGTTTCGATACAACAGGAGCATTCATACACGCTTTCCCTCATACGACAATTCTGCAGCAGACGACTTTGAAATTTTTTTGTCAAAAATTGAAAATCTCTACAATTGAATGGATAACCGATGACTAAAAGTGGAAAACATTGTGGCAAAAGGAGAATTTGCTCGTTTTGAGCACTTTCTTCTTTTGTCGCTATGTTTTCAAAAGTCGTTTGCTGCAGAGGCGTCAGAAAGCGTTTATATGAGGGAAAGGGTTACAAATATACATGTTGTATGTACATATCTACATATGTATGTATGATATGTTGATCCTGTGTTACACATTATCCTTTTGGAAAATATGTGATCTACATAACTATGATAACATATGAATGTTTTCTTCGTGAATAACACATCATGTATACATTGTATGTGTTGTTTGAAAGAAACTGATCTACATATGTATGATATGTTGATCCTGTGTTACACATATTCTATAGGAAAATATGTGATCCAAACACAAGGAACATAATTATGGTCTTTTTCTTCATGAATAACACACACATTATGTATACATTGTTTGTGTTGTTTGAAAAAACTTTTCTACATATGTATGGTATGTTGTTCTTGATGTTAACATTGCTGTGCTGTTGTATGGATATATTTGATCTACATATAAATACATATATCTATCTTGTTTTTACACATACATAATATATGTGCTGTTATACACATAATGATACAAATACACATTTGGTTTTCTATATTATTTATATTCTTTTAGCATATGGGATTAACTTGTTTCCACGTACAACTGATTTTTTACGCATCTGCAACAGGCGCCTTTTGAAAACATTTTCTTTTTGACGCAACAACAACAGAAGTTGTCTACTGTAGATGCGTTGAAAAAGGGTTTATTTGAGCAATTTCTAGTTTTCACTAAGTTTCTTTCTTAACCCTTTCCCACATACAATAAATCTGCAGCAGACGACTTTGAAATTTTCAAGTCCAAAATATAGAATATCTCTCTATAAATGATAGTATGATTATTGAATAGAGTTTAAATCATTGTGACTAAATGAAGAAAATGATTTCAAAAGTCGTCTGCTTCAGAGGCGGCAGAAAGCGTTTACATGAGGGAAAAGGGTCAATCAACAGTATAAATGCATGCAATGAACCTGATGTTATATTTTCTTAACAAATGTCTTCAAAGCAGGCAACCCTTCAAATTTCATATTGGTTAAAACATTTATGATGGTGACATTATAAAAACATTCTTTATTCTCATTACTTTTATTATCATCATTTTTTTGTACATTTTATTTCAAATTCTGTGAAAAAGAAATTTGTGTATAACATGTTTTTCAGATATACTGACATGCATATCAATCCACCTGAGTGTTTTAACCCTTTCCCACATACAAACGTTTTCTTACGCCTTTGCAGCAGTGGACTTTTGTAAACAATGTTTAAAAAAGAAGAAATTACTCGAAAACAAGCAATTTCTCCGTTTTGCCACAATGTTTTCAACATTTTTCAGTAATTATATGTTTTGCCTAGATATTTTGAAAAACTTTTGCTGCAGATTTGTTGTATGAGGGAAACCCTTTCCCACATACAGTCATTTTCTTACTTCTCTGCAGCAGACGATTTTTTAAAACAATTTTTGACCAAAGAAGAAAATGCTCATGAGCAATTTCTCCTTTTGTCAGAATGTTTTCAACTATATTCAATATAATGAACCTCTCATTATTTTTAGTTTTTTCATATTTTTGCCAATTTGTTTATAAATTCGTCTGCTGTAGATTTGTGGGAAAGGAGGTTTAATAAGCTTATAATGCATGGCTTTATACTCGGATGGAGTTTATACTTGGCACACAGCTCAGGGAGGCGGGTTTGATCCAAACATTGCCTAGCCTAATACTGGTTTGTTTACACCCAGGAAGCATGAATAAGTGAACTGGTGCCGTGATATAACTGATATAATGTTGAGAACCCTTTCCCACATACAACAAAACTTCAACAGAAAACTGAAAACATACCCGTAAAAATAATTAGAAACACCCTTTAAATGAAAAGTACAAAAATTGAAGAGTTGAAAACATAGTTACAAAAGGAGAAATTGCTCATTTTGAACATGTTTTCAAAAAGCCGCAACGGCATCAGAAAGCGTCTATATGTGGGAAAGGGTTAAAATCGCAATTAAAGAAAACAAAAAGCTCAGGAAAAAATTTGTCTTTTGGTGTCTTTGGGCATCAGCTGCTGCCAAGTGGAGCCCGTCCGGGTAGCTCAGTTGGTAGTGTATCTGACTTGTGATCTGGAGGTCACTGGTTCGATACCCGGTTGAGGCTAACATTCTTTCGGGCGATTTTTCCCATTGCCTCTCACCTGATTTATGTGAGAAAGTAGTCAGTTGCTTCGAAAGAATGTTGTGTAAGTACTGGTGTGGGAAAGCCAGGAAAACATGGGTAGGTGCACTGACCGCTATGATATGACCAAAGCTGTTGAAAGTGGCATTAAACTCCAAACAAACAAACAAACAAACAAACAAACAATCAATGTCACTATGTTTTCAAAAAGCTGTCTGCTGCGGAGGCATCAGAAAGTGTCTATTTGAGTGAAAGGGTTATAAAAACAATTTTAATTTCTAACAAGATCTCGAAAACCATTTTGTATCATATAAAAAGCTTTTGCATTTTAGTTTCTTTTGTTCACTTATAACAGACCAGCAATGTTCATTTATTCTAGTCAATAGGTTTACAACATGCTTTCATGAATATTTATCCTTTTTCAGCTCAGCCCTTACGCATAAACAACTTATAGTAGTAATATAAATGAATGGGAAAAAAAGGGCAATTATGAAAAACAAACAGCATTTGGGGATAAAGATATTGAAACAGGAGAATTTGTGTATTTGTGGAAATTCCTCTTTTCTCATATTGATTCCAAATACGTCTGGTGCAGAGAGAATTCACAGACAGAGCAATTAAATTCACACTCCATTTCATTTCAGATGTATTCATAAAACTGCACATGCATTGGAGATGGAGATGTTAGGCAAGTTTTTTTTATAAAAACAAGAAATGTAAGAAGGTTATTATTTCAAAGGTGCACTAAATTACAAGAATAACTGATCAAATCTTTCCCACATCAATCTGCAGAGAACGACCTTAAATCTTAAGTTAAAAATATGAAAAATATCAATAGATATAAGATCAGTTATTATTTAATTAAGAGGAGAAAAGGAAGAATTGCTAATCATGAATGAATTTCAATCAAAAGACGTCTGGGCCGATCAGAGAAACATCACCATGTAGGAAAGGGTTAATTACCAGCACGAAACCTTAATATACATATATCTTTCAAAAATTCATCTTTACGGTTTTCAATAATTCAACAATTACCGGTACTGTATTGTTAAATGATTTTATGATACTTTTATTTGTACAGGTTTTCCATATTTTTGTGTAGGTTTTTTTAGGACCATGTTTTTGTCTTGCAATGCATCCACTCAGTTTGGGAAGAAAGATTGCCATTTCAGATAGCTTTGACTTTGATGACCAAATCCATGGTTTCATGCAAAACGGTTGTAACTACATCTTGTTCAATCGTTATGCATGAAACCCTGGAAATGTGAGCATTAGATAGGTGATTTAATGGATGAACGTTTGATGTGATTGTGAATTAGATAACCCTAATGAATTAATCATGCTGGCGTTTCATATGGTGGACTGTTAGTGCTGCACACAAATTCCTTGCTTTAGAGAACAGCTTGGGACCTGTAGGAAATGTCCCTGAACCCTTTCCCACATACATCAAATCTATAGCAGACGACATCAAAAACATCTACCAGTTACTTAAGTCTTAAGACTCAAATATTAGAAAATCTCCTTAAATGAGACATTACTATTGTATAGAGATGAAAACAAGTGAAAACAAGTGAAAACAATGTGAGAAAAGGAGAAATTGCTCAGATGCTTCAAAATGTGTCCGCAAGCGGGAAATGGCTTATAATAGAGAACAGCTTGAGACCTGCAGAAAATGTCCCTTAAACAAAGGAGTTTGTGCTCATCTACATGAAAAGTATCATTATCAATGTGACAAAAGGCAACAATGGAGAAATAAGGATCAATTTCTCCTTTTACCATAATGTTTTGAACTGTTCAGCTCTTATTCAATACTTTTGACGTACTGGTAGAAGTTCTCAAAGTCGTCTGCTGCAGATTTGTTGTATGTTCAAAAGGCTCAAGTAGAAAAGTGTTTATAAAACACTGTGCCATGCATAAACCATATGGTTGCTTCTTCTTCTTTTTAAAAGGGAATAACAAATGTTTTTTGAAAATAAAAATGAATACTCAGGTCAGCTATATTTTCATGCTTAACACATGTACAAAATATGAAGATTGAAGAGCCTGGCATATGCAGTTCGTCTGTTATATCATGTTGCATAACAAAAAGGCACACACATTAAGAAAAACTTTAAGGCACAGAAATATACCATTTTCAAGATCAGAGTACGAAGACACTTATGGCAAATAAGCATATCGACGTAACGATCTTCACTTATAAACACAATGGCATTGTTTCATACAAAAATGTTTTCATTACAAATGAGCCGTCCCACAAGAAAACCAACATAATGGCCTCTGCATAAATGAATCCCATATCAGCCTGTGCAGTTTGTGCAGACTTGTCCTGGTCGACACATTCTGTCTCAGGGGGATAGAGGTAAATAGGAATGATTCCTGAGAATCTATAAGAGGATGTCTGAGTTAGCCTGCGCGGCATGCTTAGGCTGATCTGGGTCGATACTTTACGCGGGCGCCACAATGTTGTATTTCTCGCGAGACGGCTCATATTGTAACAACATGTAGTTACAACCATATTACATGAAGACGAAGATCTGAAAAACATGGCTATATACAATCAACAAATATTCGAGAGTGATATAACATGTCTTACTTTTTAGACCTTTTCTTTTCTGGTTCCCCGTGCGACATAGAAGTGTCTGCGGCCGCGGCTGCTGCTGCTGCTAAGCTTCTCTTCTGTCTGTCCAATCCGAGTAAGAACAGGGGATGCGACTTTTCCAACATGGAGACACGAGATCGCAGCAGGCGGTGATAACCCTAGTTAGAAACATAAAGTTAATCTTTAACACTAAGTTAACTCTTTCCCTCATACCACAATTCTGCAGCAGACAACTTTGAACATAATTTGTCAAAAAATGGAAAATCTCTTTAATTGAATGGATAACTTATGACTAAAAGTGGAAAACAGTGTGGCAAAAGGAGAAATTGTTGTTTTGAGCAATTTCTTCTTTTGTCGCTATGTTTTCAAAAAGCTGTCTGCTGCAGAGGCGTCAGAAAGAAATTTATTTTATAATACAGCAGATAACTTAAATTAACCCGTTCCCACATACAACAATTCTGCAGCAGACGTCTTTGAAAACATAGTGACAAAAAACCTGAAAAATCTCCATCAAAGATTAGTTTAATTGTTAAATAAAGTTGAAGACATTGTGACTAAAAGGAGAAATTGCTCATCATGAGCAATTTCTCCTTTGGCCACAATGTTTTCAAAAGTCGTCTGCTGCTATTGCGTCAAAAATGCTTCTGCAGGTGGGAAACGGTTAATGGTGTTTTACGCTGCTTTCAACAGTACGTATTTCAAATTCAACTTTGGCCACATTGCTTTCAAAAGTCGTCTGCAACTACTGCGTCAAAATGCGTGAAGGTGGGAAAGGGTTACTAACAGATCAACGGAACGTAACATTGTTTAAGTAATGACCACATTAAGTTGTTGATAATAGGGCGGGGCTTCGCGAAAACCAACTTTAACGATATTATTACAGGTGCGAAAAAAGGATCCGCATTTGCATTCAATTGTTAATTGTTTAACAGAAGTTTCTTGAATCTTTGTGTTTCAAATCGGCAAACAGATCAAAGCCGGAACGGACTGTATTGACTAGCTTGTTGATCTGGAATTGCACTGACCAAATAATCCTTTATGTGGATTACATCGTCCGTTAAGTTAATGTTAAAGGTATACTAATATTCGAGTTTTTTTTTTCAATAGCAAGCTTTTCCCCGTATTTTAAAACCCATAAAAGGCAAACAAATGGAACATCTCTACAAATGAATGAATGCCTACCGAGTAAAGTTTAAACATTGTTACAGCCGAAGATATTTACTTTTTAAGAGAAATTCAAAATATACTAGCGTATGAGAAACGGTTAATGCTCGCATGAACGTTTAAATAAACTGTAGCCTACTACCTTCATCAAGTAACGATGTCAACATGAAGTTCAAACTGATCGGTGTATTAGCTCTTTTAAAAGGCAAATATTTAATATTTTCTTTGTTTGATATCATCATTAATTCCTAAACTAAGTGTCATATCTGACTATTCTCTCTTTGTTTTTAACAAAGGCATTCCTTAGAAATGTCCAAGTACAATATTTACCCCCAATACACAATAAATCAAAATAGCTAAATTTCAAGTTGGAAACTGATAGGAGATATATTCAATATTGGGGAGTTTATTTGGAATTCGGATGTTTCCTCCTAAAGAAACGAATGGAATTTGGGGAATGTCATAAATCTAATTCCAAATGTGAAATAAACCCGACATGTTCTTGTTTATTTCTAATGACATTTGAATTAACCCCACCCTTTCGCTTCCAAAGGCAATTAAAGGCGGTTGCAAACAGTGCGGATGCATGTGAGACAGCTCATTACGAGCTGTATCTCCTGAAATCTGCATTGTTTTCCACTTGGACATTAAATTCTTACCAAATTTCCTGTTTGACCAAAACTGGAGTGGTCCAATGTCCAATATGGAAGAGTCGACTTGTGAGATTCGGCATTGAAAGAGTTAGAGTAGAAATAAATCACCGTTTGAAGTCGGTCTACTTGAGATTGGGGATATCGTCCAATTGCATAGAAATAAGATATGCCATGAGAAAACATGTCTAATAATGCGCGGTCAAGTTGATATAATATATAATACTGAAATTAAAAGAATTGCGGATTTCAATCCACAACCAAACTTATATTTGATCATTAGTTTATATGTTCATGTTTCACATGTGCGGAAAGAGCATCAATTCGTTCAGGCTCAGCGCCAGTATTTAACTACTCCTGTAATACGCGGTACGGAAAATTCGACCAGACGCGCTTTCACATGACATGGCTATGATATAGTTTGGTTGGCAAGAAAATGTAATATGAGTGATTTAGACTACGAATCTTTTAACATTTACGTTATAAATGTATCTTTGTATTTAGCGTATGTCAATATTTATCATGCAAAGGCTGACTGAGTAATGGCTGTTGCTGTATTGCAATACTTCATAAGAAAAATTAAACTGTTTAGTTTTCTTAATTAACCAGTTGGCTGATGATTGTATTCAGAATTCACCAATGGTGTTTCTCCAACAGGAGTTTGGACCAAATGTTTCAAACAAACGTAAACACGATCTTGTGTCAAAATGACAGGTGCTCTACAAAGGAAGAAAACCAACCATAAGGCAAATTCAAACAGCGTAGATCAATGTTGTCCTGCACTTTCTCGCAGTTTGGTGTGACTCTTCACTGTTCGTCGTAGCATTTGCCGTCTGAGAGTGTAGTTGGTGTTAAATATGGCATATAAGACAAAAATAAACCGATATAAGATCGGTAGAGATCAATAACGAATAGTCATGTCTTCATTAGACAGTAACGTTGTTGCGCGAGTCAGACATACATACATGTAACAAAAAAATGATTTTTTTGTTTACGCCGTTTTCAGTTTGATCACGCTTATTCATAATACCTTTACACAAACCAGTACTAGGCTATGAAAAGTATCTTGCCCAAGGGCACTCCACCATAACCATTGTCCCTCGAATGGGGATCGAGGATAACCACTCGGTCACGGCGTATTCTTTCATACATGTTCAAAAAAGAACATTCGGTATATTTCGTCATACCGATGATCTTCATTCAATGATTTTACTCTTCAAATCTTAGAACAAAACAGTTATTGTACAGGCTTGAATCTGCATAAACATCCGATAATCTAGACCCTTTCTAGATACCAAAACCTTTTTTCCTCGAGCTTTGCAAATTCCTTTGCATTCTAGAAAACCTTTTAAACAAGAGTCAACATTGCTTTTATTGTGCCAACTTTTTCTTGAACATTAGACCGGGGACGCGTGTATTTATAATTGCTCGAGATTAAACATAAATACCCTTGTACCAAACGCATGTTTAATTTGTGTCTTACAGGTTCAGATATTTGACCAAATCGTGTTCGAGAGTATCAAATCACCCGGACACTTCTTACATGCTAGCATTGGCTTCCAAATCGACCAGTTTACCCATGGGTGAGTAACACAAGCGGAGATCAAAATGTCTTTTCCACCTTGAAAAATAAATGTATGTTATATAAACAAGTGCACATATATAAAACGATCGTTTCAAATAAAATTACCCGTTCATATCAACTAGCCATGTGTCACTAACCCAGTTACTGAACATTTCGTTTATTTTGTCGCGTCGGAACTCATAAGTAGGTCGACATTAGTGTTAATTACTATAATTAGTATATACTTTTTCGGTTTCACTGTAAGTCAACGTACACAAGAAATATGCCTACGATGGCATAAGGACTATAATTACGTAGCTGTGCTTTCAAAATTGAAAGGAAAATACTTGCTAGCAACATGTTTTTCATGTTTTTGAAAATAGAAATTCAGTCTATGTAGGTTACAATGAGTATTCAATGTTAAACTATGTTTACCTTGTCGATGAAGATATCTTTCACCTATTGGTACCTAATCTCGCCAATGCCATTCGTTCCACACTGTCGTCATGTACTTGAATAAGCTGTATGTGAAAATTACTGAGCTTGTACGTTGAAAAAAGAACATGTTGGCATTTCTGAACAGTGTAGGTGCATGTCAGCCCGTATATCTGCTCCGTCCTGTCAAAATCTTCAAACGAGCTTTGTGTAAGTAATATGTGAACAATGTAGATCATGACCAGACTGTGCAAATACATACTTTGATCTGGATCTACACTATTGACAATAGCCAACGTATACCATTTCACACCACAGGGCTCATTTGAACAAGAACTATCAAATAGTATATTATTTATAGTAATTGCCATTTTATGCTAAAATAAATTCAACACTGTACACCATAGAATTATTTCAATGCTTTTGCTATAACTAAAACAATAGAAGGTTTAACATATCAATGCAGATCTGAAGTTAATCTTGGCGTTGAAAGATCCGGTTTTACATTGGTACGGTTCCGAAAACAAGCATCCAGTGACACAGAACTGTTTGTCAGGGTAAGTATCCATACAATGTCCGATTCCTAACTTATAAAAGGCGACTTATGACCCATTCCGTACGAAAAACTATCCAGGAAGTATGTTCGGATCCTTGTGGATTTCTTTACAATTTCTACTTTCTTTTTTTCTAATAAGATGTTTATCTAAAACATCAATGTGTTTGTTTACACCAACTTTGACAGTTTATCAGTTATATCAAGGAGCTACCTTCGTAAATAACAATACTATTGGTAACGATAACCTGACACAAATGCAGCACTCGTTATGCTATTCCAGCAACCCAAAGCGCCAACTTGGTTGACAGTGGTGCATTGGTAGATCGTCGGCCTCTCGTACCAAATGTTCCTGTTTCGAAGAATCCCTTGACGAGCGTGCTCTGTCTTTTGGATTTCCCACACAAACGGCACAAGTACTTGTTATGTCTCGAGGAAGCAGACATCGAGCGCGATTAATATAAGCTGAAAGCTTGTTTCGCAATCGAAAAAATAAAATAAGTTTAAACTAAATAGGCTACCATATGTAAAGTCTTGAGTGTGACCGGACAAGAAATCGAACCGTTTTCTCAAGACCTTAATATTGATAATAAAGTGATATAATAAAATTAAA